>ML345485.1:556-101130 GCA_005239505.1 Nicotiana paniculata
TAATTGTGTTCATGAGTGTAGTTTGATTGCTCGAGGACGAGAAAATGTTTAAGTGTGGGGTGTTGATGTGTGGCTATAATTCATGGTTCAACGCATTATGTGCCTTACATTTTATGTGCCTTAATGATAACAATACACTTCGTATGTGCATAATGGAGTCTATTTCATGTGTAGGTGAATTGGAGATGGAATCCGAGCTAAATGGATGCATAAACATCAAAAATACGCTCAAGAGTCAAAAAGGAGTGAACCTGGCTATAGCTGGGCGTTTGAGCTGTAAAGCCTGGTCATAACAGGCTTTAGCCGGGCGTTTGGGCTGTAAAGCATGGTAGGACCAGGCGTTTGAGGGGCGTTTGAGCCATAAAGCCATACCTGGCCAGGCATTAGCCAGGCGTTTGGCCTGTAACGCCTGGCCCCTGATCTGGCCTAGTCCGAGTTTTGAAGGTTTTAAGTGTTTTCCGGTTTGACTAGAAGTATCCTACACGTTTAAGGTTTGTTCCAAACATATAAATAGACCCAAAAACACAATTTTTAAGGGAGATGCCATTAGAGACAAGAGAAGCATGTGGAATACTACTCAGCAAAGCAAAACATTGATTTTTACATCTTTTATTCATTACTTTGTAGTTTAATTATGCAAGTTATTTTGGAGTTGATAATTATGAGCATGAGTAGCTAATGTCTTTAATCTAGGGTTTTGGTGGAACCCGTTGGGGGATGAACTTGTTGTGATATTAATATATCTTTGATTGGTTGATTAAACTCTATTTGTTCAACTACGTTCTTGCTGTAGTTGATTGAAGGGCCCTCAATTAGCTGTTCCTTTTTATTATGTATCTACTTGAGAGAGACTGCATATTTAGGTATTTGTTTGAACAACATCACTCCCGGAGTATAGACGAAAGTCATAACCGAGGGTTTAGAAGTTGGATTAGAAATAATGATACTTCGGGTGCAATCTAAAGTGAACTATAACGCAATCTAGCTAGCGTAACTTGAGAGAGTGCGTCTAGTAAATTATCATAATTACTTGAGAGAGATTTATGGTAGATAGAGTGTTCATGATTGATAGAGACAACTAATCAAACTATCGGAAGTATCCAAGAAAGAAGTTCACCGATGGGGGAAACCATAACCTTAGACCTTTATTATAATTGTTTACACCATATTGTTAGTTAATCGTTAGTTTATTAATTTTGTTAGTAGAAGTAGTAAAACATTACCAATTGATATTCAAAATTCTTGAGAAAGTTGATTAAGTAAAAGTTTCATATTATGAAGGCTTGATTTATACGTAAATTCCCTGTGGGATCGACTCTGGGCGTAATACCCCGGATTATATTTGCAAAGCCTGTTTAGTCTTTCTATAAGACATAGTTGAGAGTGATCAGCCTATCACCCATATATAATCTAACTTTCATTGGCACTCGGTAAACCCATGATGAAATCCATATTAATTACTTCCCATTTCCAAGTCGGAATCTCCATAGCCTGCAATAATCCATCGGGCTTTTGATGCTCAATCTTAACCTGCTGATAGTTAGGGCACTAAGCAACAAACTTTGTTATATCCTTTTTCATTCCGTCCCACCAATATACCTCATTGATAGCATGATACATATTTGTTGCACCTGGATTGATAGAATAACGAGAATAGTGAGTTTCTCCCATAACCTGCCGATGCAGCCCTGCAACATTAGGGACACATAATCGTCCTCAATATATGAGGACACCATCTTCTATAATTTCAAACAGTGTCCTCTCCTTCTGAGGGGTGGTATCACTATAATGAACTAACACAGGATCCTCGTATTGGCGTTCCTTTACTTCAGTTCTTAACGAGGATGTAACCGTATCCCGAATAGAAATTCCAATATGACCTGAGTCTAGTAACCAAACTCCAAGACTAGCTAGCTGGTGAACCTCATAGGCTATTCTCCCTTTTTTTTCTGGCTATAAATATGACAGGCTACCCATAGATCTACGGCTGAGGGCGTCGACTACTACGTTCGCCTTCCCCGGATGGTATAAAATATCAACGTCACAGTCTTTAAGTAACTCCAACCATATCGTTTGACGTAAATTTAATTCCTTTTTCTTGAAGATATACTGGAGGCTCTTATGATCCGCATAGATATCAACATGAATGCCATACAAGTAGTTCCTCCACATCTTTAGTGCATGAATCACCAAGGCTGACTCTAAATCGTGGGTCGGTTAGTTCTTCTCGTGATCTCTTAGTTGTCTAGAAGCATAAGCTACAACCTTACCATGGTGCATCAGCATACGACCCAATCCAATGCCTGAAGCATCACAATAGATAACATAACCATCGGCCCTTTCTGGGAGCGGTAGGACTGGTGCTGAAGTTAATCTGTCCTTCAATGGTTGGAAACTTAGTTCGCAAGCATTGGTCCATTGAAAATTAGTTCCCTTCTGAGTTAACTTACATGGGCATCCAAATCTTTTACAATTTCGGACATTCCCCTCTTCGGAGGCTCAAACTCATCCTTTATCCGTCACAATTACGCCCTTATCCCACTATTAGGGTAGCATTTCGTCTATTCTAAGCGCTACTAGTCTTAGACTCCTTTTAGTTCATTCAGGCTATACTGAGCCTTCTATAACTTAGAGAGACCATTAGCTTTATTATGAGCTTAACCCCAAGGACTTATTCATTCTCATCACCTTTTCACTCATCTTTTCTTATCCTTCCTCCTGTCTTCCTAAAACCATGTCTCTCTATCATACTTTAGCTTGCAACCTAAACATATCTATTTATACTTATTCGCAATCTTCCTTCAACTTGCTTGCACCATAGATTTCCTTTTTTTATTCCGGAATATCAAGAGAGACACCACATACCACTTTTGGTCAAGGTGCTAAAAGAGAAGAAAATTCCGTTATAAGTTTCCTGTAATAACCTGCCAAACGGAGAAGCTACGAACCTCCGTCAGTGTTGTAGGTCTAGGACAAGTGTTCAATGCCTCAATATTTTGTGTATCCACCCGGATGCCTTCACCCAAGATGATATGCCCAAGGAAAGCTACAAAGTTCAATCAGAATTCACATTTAGAGAATTTTGCATACAACTTCCCTTTTTGTAGAACTCTGATTATAGTACGCAAGTGATCTGCATGCTCAGCCTCTGAATGAGAATATACTAATATATATATCGTCGATAGATACAATTACGAACATATCTAAAAAGGGCTTGAACATATGGTTCATCAAGTCCATAAATACTGCTGGGGAATTGGTCAAACCGAACGACATAACACGAAACTCGAAGTTCTCATATCTGGTCCGGAATGTTATCTTTGGTATATCTTCCTCCTTAACCCTTACCTAATGGTACCCGAACCTCAATTCTATCTTTGAAAAACACTTGGCACCTTGTAATTGATACATTAATCCTCGGGAGCGGGTACTTATTCTTGGTCATCACCTTATTCAACTGCCTATAATCAATACACATTCGTAAGGAACCATATTTCTTTCTCACAAACAACACCGGTGCTCCCCATTGTGACATACTAGGTCTGATAAAACCTTTTTAAAACGAGCCCCTTAGTTGTTCCTTTAACTCTTTCAACTCTGCGCGAGCCATTCTATAGGGGGAGGAATAGATATTGGATGAGTATCTGGTAGTAGGTCAATGACAAACTCAATTCTCGCTCTGGCAGAAGACCCAGAAGCTCATCGGGAAACTCATTAACTACAGGAAAGGACTGAATAGTTGGTAACTCTACTTCCACATCCCAAATACGAACTTAGTGATAAATATAGTCTTTTTTGATTATCTTCCTTGCCTTGAGATAGGAGATAAATTTACCTCTTGGCGATGCGGTATTACCTTTCCATTCTAAAACACTGAAATCAAACCATCTTTGATCTGCATTTAATGTTAGCATAACAAAAGGCTAATAAATCCATACCTATTATAATATCAAGTTCTACCCAACCAAACACCACGTATCTTATCCTTTTTTATTATCAAATCTATCACGGGCCATTTCGGGCTACATCCATATATATATATATATATATATATATATATAGGTAACAATATTAAAACATAACTTGCATAACTAATTTACAAAAAGGTTTATATACATAGGGGTCGACTAGGCCGTAGACATGTCATACCCAAAACTATATATAGGATAATGTCTGCAAAACCTCTAAGTAGGCATAACCATAATATATACAAGTCGGGACGGGGCTCCCTACGTCCTCACAAAACAACCTAACACATTTAGAACCTTGACTTGGTAATATTCCAAGAAGAGGTGGAACTCATCAACCAAAAACTAACACTTGGGGGAAGTCTAAAGTAGGGGGTCCTTGCCTCGTCCTATATAAGAACCTCGATCAGACACACTTCGAGGCGGAATCTTCATATCCTTATCGGTTACCTTCCTCCTCTTGGCCCGACTAATATCCTGTTCCTCTGCATATCCCATAACATACACTGGTGAACCTTGATTGACGAACTCCCAAGACTGTGGACTATCTGGAACGTCAGAAGAGCTGGTGTCCGCAAATGCCTTGACATAGTTTTGAGCCTGAGGGAATCCCGGCTGTGCCAACCCATGCACTACTTCCCTCATACCCTGATCAACGGGCTGTGAAACTAAGGGCCTTGGTGAGGTCAGAACTCCTCTCACCCCATCTACTGCTGGAGTGGTCAAAACAGCTCGAATGGATGACTCATATGGATCCTCCTCAATAGAAACCATGATCTCTGATGGGTCTGACTCCATAGTGTAACTTATACCTCTTTCTAGCACTTTCGTAGCCTTCTGACTCGTGCTAGTGGCTTGCGCCTGTCGTCTATTAGTAACTGGCATCACTAAAAACACAAATAAGTTAAAGATTAAGAGTGGATACTTATGACTCAGTTCTATCGCACAATCTGGATTAGAAAAAAAAGGAACCATTATAAATATCCGGTAGCCTCCTACATATAAGTGTGGTGCACAACACACCCATAAACAAGACTCTACTAGATACGGTCTGCAGACAATCCTAGGACAGAACTGCTCCGATACCACTTTTTGTCACGAACCAAACTAATGGGCCGCGACGGGTTCCTGAGTCCTACCTGTCAAACACCACTAAACATGCGTCTAAGATATGAACCTGAATAACATCTGCTGAATTACGAGAATAAGGTACATGAAGGAAATTTTCACAAAAAGGCATACTTACATATACATACAACATACATAGGACGAGTCGACAAGGCTTCTATAGACAACTATACATCTCAAAACTGGAAGCCGGCAAGGCCACATACTATCNAAAAGAAGCTCCGGATTAAGTGGAGCACACCAACTCTCGCTGATCAGGGATCCTAAGAAAGGGGACCATCAGTTTGCCTACCTGCACCTGCGGGCATGAAACGCAAGCCCCGTGAAATAGGGCGTCAGTACGAATAATGTACCGAGTATGTAAGGCATGAAAATCAGTACATAAGAGACATAGATGAAATGTGGAATAAAGAAATCCATCTGTAAATCTGAATAACTTTACAAATCCTGAAACATTTATAATGTCATGCACGTGCATCAAAATGTCATGCAATGCATAGGTCTGTACGTACATAACATCATCAAGCCTCTGAGGGCATCCCGTCATATCATCTCGGCCACTGTGGGTAAATCATCAACGTATACCAACTGATCATGTGGTGGCGCGTATATAACGCCATAACCTTTCCCATATCCCATATACATATATATACATACATAAATACGCTTATATAACTCCGTCTGAGTCATGGGTCAATGTACATGTATAAATGCATGAAATACATAAGAAATACGTTAATAAGATTTTCTCAGAATGCCATAAAAATCAATGTGCTTTTTGGATAAACATTATCAAATATGTATTTTTCTGGGACCCATGAACAGAAGATAATAATAATTCACACGGGGAATCAAGAATATAGACACCCCTAGTATTCCTATGAATAGAGTAATTTATGGAAACTGTGCATTTGCTCGTTTCTTCAGTATAATTTGGACCATGCCAAAAGAAGGAAGGGATGGCCTTAACATACCTGGAGTAGGGAAAAATCCGTATAATATTCTTGTCAAAGATTGCACCATACTCTTTTAGAACCACAAAATTTGGATGGAATTAAGCTTCTGCTCGTTGAAGTTTTTGAACGATTGAGCTTTTTTTCTTGGAGTTAAAGTGTTTGAACGATTATGCTTCTGTTCTTGGCGTTGAAATGTTTGAACCAAGAAAGAAAGGTTCTTGCTTTAGGAATTTTTTGGTCATTTCTTGGTTATGTTTTTTTAGAGAGGTAGCATTAGACTTTTTTTATTTGAAATCCATCTTCTAATCTTCTAATTGTTGTAAGTATGACTCTATTTGGATGATATATAAATATAAGTATGAGGTGTCTTTTGCTTTGATCCTTGGTTGCCACATATTAAATGACTAAGGAGTCATTGTGGCCAACTGTCACATTTTTGGAGGATAGATTTTATTAATTTATACACTTATTAATTAATCGGGTATTGTCCTGTTACCCGGTAATTATCTAATTACCCGCATATTTAAGAATTGTGACAAATTACTTAAAATTCTACTTATTTTTAATATACTTCATATATACATTAAACATTATACTACCGTGTCATATGGTACCTTGCATGGTACTAGTCCATAATTATCGGGTATTATTGCTCGACTCATATTTTATCCCAAATTGGCCACTTTCAACAAAACCCGTTTCCTTTAATTTGTGTACCCTTTATCCTTCATGACACTTTTTTATCTCTTGTTATAAATCGCGTAAATACGTTAGCGTCAAGATGATCTCATCCCCGAGTCTACGTCAATTAACTGAAGATGAAACTTTTAACTTATGAAAACGCGAGATGTAACACCTTTTTACATTCAACATCATTATCATCGTCAACAACACTACGGCCTATCATATAATACATTGGCACACATGTGAGCAATTTGAGAACCCTAAGCACATAGAGGTTTTTCATACACTTTGGCATAACAACCTTTATTCAACTTTGGCGTGAAGTCTTAACATTTCTTAACACATATTCCACATTTTGAACACATCCTCAAATGGCAAAATGACATGATAAAGCATTTAGAATAAATATTGAACATGTATTATTCAACACAAAAACATTTGGAATAGCCCATCCTATGATGATCAATTTGGGACTTACACCAATTACATGACACCAGGGGATTCGATTCTAAGAAGAAGGGGGGGTCAGCCAACATATCTCAATTGAGATCCCTTATACTCTAAAATGTTTCGGGAATATTAGCAACACCAATCTATTTTATAAATATAACAAATTGAACTAAAATTAGGGAAACGATCATGGTTCTAGCTCATTTGAGCATTTTATCAACCACCAAGTGTGCATTAAGGATTTAAGGCCCTTTTTACAAAAGACTTCACCATCCCACACGTACTATCTTTAGTTCACAACCTCCCCACATACTTTAAGAATACATGCATGCAAGATATTGTCACGCCCTGAAATCCCACATTCGGACCGTGATGGCGTCTAACGTTGAACCCGCTAGACAAGCCAACGTGTACAGTTAAACTAATATGATAACACCGAATTAACAGAATAAGCTAAAAACAGTTCACAACTTAAAAACGGAAATAGATAAAGTTTCAAAGCTAAGTAAAGACAACATAATACAACGTCGCAATAATTTCCCAAAACCTGGAGTCAAAAACTCACGAATTGTCTATAGGAATGCTAAATACAAAGTCTGAAAGGAAATACATGAATGTCTCTGAAATCTAGAGAAAAGACAAGACAGAAATAAAGAACTAGGGATAGGAGAGACGCCAAGGCCCACAAACGCCAACGGGTATCCCTTGAAGCTTCTAAGGTGGACCAGAGGAGACTCCCTCAATGCTGTCACTGGGTCCGAGCGCGGGATCTGCACAACAATAAGATGTGCAGTGTAGCATCAGTACAACCGACCCCATGTACTGAGTAAGTGCCGAGCCTAACCTCGGCCGAAGTAGTGACGAGGCTATGCTTGACAACAAATGTTAACCTGTCATATTCTACAACATAAATCGGGGAACAACAAAGCAAGAGATAAACAATTATGTAGGGGAATACGGGAGCAGACAATGGGGTAACAGGCGAGATAGAGCAGTTAATTAAGCACATAGGAACATACAAGAAGGCAATTTATTAGAAATATGCTAATGAAACAAATATAATGCCAGAAATGTAATTAATGGCACGACACCACCCTTCGTGCTTTTAATATCTTCCTCACAATGCAAGGTACGATGTAAGACAACATGAATCATGGCACGGCATCACCCTTCGCGCTTTTACTCTCTTCCTCACGATGCAATCTATCATGTATGGCAATGTAATCATGGCACGACATCAACCTTCGTGCTTTTAAATATAAATCATGGCACAACATCACCCTTCATACTTTTACTCTCTTCTTCACTATGCAATGTATGATGTAATCAATGTAAATCATGGCACGACATCACCCTTCGTGCTTTTACTCTATTCCTTACTATGCAATGTATGATGTAATCAATGTAAATCATGGCATGGCATCACCCTTCGTGCTTTTACTCTCTTCCTCATTATGGAATGTATGATGTAATCAATATAAATCATGGAACGACTTCACCCTTCGTGCTTTACACTCTTCCTCACCAATGCAATGACAATTATAAAAATGGCAAGGAATGCAGCATAGTGGAATCACAAATCATGATCACCCGGCAAGGGGAAAATATTAATCATTATCATAAAAAATTGCCCGGCAAGGGTCTCAGCTATAACCAACCTTTTCAAGTATATCCTTTACAGTTGGGTCCTCAATAAGACCATTACATCACAAGTTCATCAACGAGGATTCAACAACAATAAACATCCAAGTAGAGATAAATTCATAATACAATGGATATGGAAGTAAGGACAAGAATTTCATCAAAAATGGACTCACGGGCATGCTTGACACACAATGCATAGGTACTCGTCACCTCACCTATGCATTGGACATGATAAACACTTAGCACATAGCATGCGATACCTATTCCCTCACCAAAGTTAGGCAAGACACTTACCTCGGGTCCAAAAATAGCAATCAAGCCTCTAACACCGCCTTTCCTTTTGAATTCAACTCCGGAACAACAATATCTAGACATAATTAACTTAAATATATCAATAATGACTCAATAAACAGATCCCATAGCCTAATTATCCATTTCCTAGAATTCTTCCAAAAATACCAAAATTCGACCCCGGGCCCGCTCGCTCGGATTCCAATAATTCTCGAAGGGAACACTCACCCAAAGCCTAAGGATCATTAATATACGATTCTTACTTGATTTCATAGCCAATTCACAGAAAAATTTCTCGAATTATCACACATTCTAGGTTACTACCCAAATTCTTGATTTTTGCACTAATTTATTAGTTAATTAAGCTAGAAATCCATGCATGAAGCCAATTTTTGAGTAGAGTTCACTTATCTTAGAAGACCACGTCGTTTGCCCTTAACAATTGAGGAAATCTCTCAAGGAAGAAGAAGGAAAGTGAGAAAATGGGTTTAAAACCCATGTATAAAAATACACTGCCTGGATAGTGTTTTCGCATCTGCGGCTCGAGGACCGCACCTGCGAGAAAATCTCGTACCTGCGGAAATGGGCTGGGGAGCTTGGGCCCGCACCTGCGGAGTGGAGACCGCACATGCGGCTCTGCTCTTGCGGAATATATTCCGCACCTGTGATAATTTGCCAGGCCATTGGGTGATCGCACCGCGATGCTGTGGACAGCAGGAGCGGTTCCGCACCTGCGACCGGGCAACCGCACCTGCGGTCACACCAGAACAAGTGCACCAGCAGCTATGTTTTGCTGGTTTTTAGCCCCGTTATGAATATACCAACGAGTCCCAAATACTAATACGGACTCGCTCGAGCCTTTGGAACACCCAAAACAATGCTAAAACTCAAAATCACACCCCCAACCCCAAGAACCAAACTTAGGAACATTAAGTTTTCTAGACTTCGCTAACAACGTGCCGAACTGACCTATACAACTCAGAATGACACCAAATTTCACAGATAACTCACACAACAAATATTAAACCTGTTCCGGGCTCCGAAACCATAATACGGGCCCGGTAACACAAATTTCACATCAAAGTTCATTTTCAAAACTCTTTCTTATTTTCAGAAACAATTTTCTTTAAAATTCATTTCTCGGGCTTGGGACCTCGGAATTCGGTTCCGGGCATACTCCCAGGTCCCATATTTTCCTATGGACCCTCCAGGACTGTCAAATCACGGGTCCGGGTCTGGGTGCGTTTACCAAAAATTGTTGACAAAGTCAACTTTATTCTATTAATTATTATAAAATTCAACAGTTCAACACATTTCCACATAAAAACTTCCTGGCTACGCGCTCAGGCTGTGCACGCACATCAAGGTGAGATTAACGGAGGCTTTCGAGGCCTCGGAACACAGTTTATGCTAAATTACACAAGATGACCTTTTGGGTCATCACAATCTCCACCTCTAAAACAACCGTTCGTCATATAACGGACATAGAAAAGTACCTGAATCGGGGAAATGTGGGGATAGCGGCTCCGCATATCGGGCTCGGACTCCCAAGTAGCTGCCTCAACAGGCTGACCTCTCCACTGAACTCGAACCGAAGGATAACTCTTCGATCTCAACTGTCGCACCTGCCGATCTAATATGGCTACTGAATCCTCCTCATAAGACAGATCATTGTCCAACTGGATACCACTGAAGTCAAGTACATGAGAGGGGTCCGCAATATACCTCCGTAGCATAGACACGTGAAATATTGGATGCACGGCTGAAAACCTGGGTGGCAAGGCAAGTCTGTAGGCCACCTCCCCTACCTTTTCCAGAATCTCAAATGGACCAATGTACCTAGGGCTCAACTTGCCCTTCTTTCCAAATCTCATCACGCCCTTCATGGGCGACACCTGAAGAAATACCCGGTCGCGTATCATAAATGCCAAATCTCGAACTTTGTGATTCGCATAGCTCTTTTGCCTGGACTGAGCTGTACGAAGTCTATCCTAAATGATCTTCACCATGTCCAAGGCAACCTAGACTAACTCGGAGCTCAACAATCTAGCCTCTCCCGGCTCAAACCATCCGACTGGAGATCGACACCGTCTACCATACAACGCCTCGTACGGAGCCATCTGAATGCGTCTGATAGCTGTTGTTGTAGGAAAACTCAGCTAAAGGCAAGAACTGGTCCCATGAACCACCAAAGTCCATAACACAAGCTCACAATATATCCTCCAAAATATGAATAGTACGCTCGGACTGTTCGTCCGTCTGAGGATGAAATGCGGTGCTCAAATCAATCTGGGTGCCCAACTCTCGCTGAAATACTCTCCAAAAATGGGAGGTAAACTGAGTAACTCGGTCTGATATAATGGATATGGGCAAACCATGAAGTCTAACAATCTCTCTCATATAGATCCTTGCCAACTTCTCTGCTGAATACGAAAATGATACTGGAATGAAGTGTGCTGACTTGGTCAGCCTATCCACAACAACCCATACTGCATCAAACATCCTCTGAGTATGTGGGAGTCCAACTACAAAGTCCATGGTGATACGCTCCTACTTCCACTCGGGAAGCTGAATCTGCTGCATCAAACCACCGGGCCTCTGGTGCTCGTACTTAACCTGCTGATAGTTCAAGCACAGAGCTACATAAGCTATAATATCCTTTTTCATTCTACGCCACCAATAATGCTGCCGCAAGTCCTGGTACATCTTTGCCGCACCCGGATGAATGGAATATCGGGAACTGTGGGCCTTTTGTAGTATCAACTCAAGAATGCCATCGACATCGGGTACACAAGTACGACCCTGCATCCTCAATACTCCTTCAGCATCAACCGTAACCTGTTTGGCATCTCCGTGCCTAACTCTATCTCTAAGAACACATAAGTGGCGATCATCATACTGCCTGGCCCGAATACGGTCATACAATGAAGAACGGGCCACGGTATGGGCCAAAACACTGCTAGTCTCAGAAACCTCCAATCTCACAAATCGGTTGGCTAACGCCTGAACATCCAAAGCAAGAGGTCGCTCTCCGACTGATAAATAGGCAAGACTACCCATACTAGATGACTTCTGGCTCAAAGCATCAGCCACAACATTGGCCTTCCTCGGATGATAAATAATGGTGATATCATAATCCTTCAGCAACTCTAGCCATCTCCTCTGTCTCATGTTCAACTCCTTCTGTTTAAGCAAATACTGTAAGCTCTTATGATCCGTGAACACCTCACATGGCACACCATACAAGTAATGCCTCCAAATCTTAAATGCATGCACAATAGCTGCTAACTCCAAGTCATGAACTGAATATATATTCTCATGGACCTTCAACTGACGAGAAGCATAGGCTATAACCTTTCCATCCTGCATCAACACTGCACCAAGACCAACCCATGAAGCATAACAATTCACGATATACGATCCTGAAGCTGTGGGCAAAACCAACACTGGTGTCGTGGTCAAGGCTTTCTTGAGCTTCTGAAAGCTCGCCTCGCACTTATCAGACCACCTGAACTGGGCACTCTTCTAAGTCAACCTGGTCATCGGGGTTGCAATGGATGAAAATCCCTCCACAAACCGGCGAAATTAACCTGCTAAGCCCAAGAAACTCCGGATCTCTGTAGCTGAGGTGGGTCTAGGCCAATATCTGACTGCTGAAATCTTCTTGGGATCCACCTGGACACCCTCTGACGATACCACATGGCCTAGAAATGCAATTGAACTCAACCAAAACTCACACTTGGAGAATTTGGCATACAACTGACTATCCCTCAGAGTCTGGAGGACAACTCTAAGATGATGCTCATGCTCCTCTCGGATACAAGAGTATATCAATATATCATCAATGAAAACAATCACAAATGAGTCCAAATAAGGCCTGAACACTAGGGGCATCAACTCCATAAAAGCAGCGGGGGCATTCGTCACCCCAAATGACATCACTAAGAACTCATAATGCCCATAACGAGTGCGAAAAGCTGTCTTAGGGACACCAGACCCCTAATCCTCAACTGATGGTAACCAGATCTCAAGTCAATCATGGAAAACACTGAATCACCCTGAAGCTGGTCGAATAGATCATCAATCCTCGGCAAAGGATACTTGTTCTTAATATTAACCTTATTTAACTGTCGGTAGTCAATACACATCCTCATCGAGCCATCTTTCTTCTTGACAAACAATACTGGAGCACCCCACGGAGAGACACTAGGCCTAATCAAGCCTTTATCCAACAAATCCTGCAACTGATCTTTCAACTCCTTCAACTCTGACGGGACCATATGATACGGCAGAGTAGAAATAGGTTGGGTGCCCTGAGCTAACTCAATACAAAATTCAATATCCATGTCGAGTGACATACCCGACAGGTCAGCAGTGAAAACCTCTGGAAACTCACGAACCACGGGCACCGACTCCAGGGAAGGAACCTCCGCACTAGAATCACGAACATAGGCCAGATAGGTCAAACAACCCTTCCCGACCATGCGCTGAGACTTTATATAAGAAATAACTCTACCAGAAGAATGACTAGGAGTTCCCTTCCACTCAAAACGAGGCATCTCGGTGAAACCAAGGTCACTGTCTTGGCATGACAGTCCAGAATAGCATAATAGGGGGATAACCAATCCATCCCCAATATAACATCGAAGTCAAACATATCCAGGAGAAAAAGATCAACCTGAGTCTCCAGACCACCCATGACTACTACGCAAGCACGGTAGACTCGATCTACCACTATAGAGTCACCCACCGATGTAGAAACATGCACAGCAGTACTCAAGGAATCACGGGGCATACTCAAATAAGGGGCAAAATATGAAGACACATAGGAGAATGTAGAACCCAGATCAAATAACACCGAAGCCTCTCGGCTGCAAACTTAAACCGTACCTGTAATAACGGCATCAGAAGCCTCGACATCAAGCCTGGCAGGAAAAGCATAGCACCGGGGTTGAGCCCTTCTAATCTGATCGTCCCTGGGTCGACCTACTACGACCTGACCTCTACCTCTCGTGGCATGTCCTCCACCTCTATGAGTTTGACCTCTACCTCTGGCACCCTGACCGCCACCCCTAGATGGCTGAGGGGATGGGGGTGCGACTGACGCGGGAACCATGGCACGAGAACCCTGATACTGAGGACCACTAGAAGCTCGGGGACAATACCTGGCAATGTGCCCCAGAACACCACAAGAATAACACGGCCCCTGCTGATATGGCTGGGGACTCTAGAACTGTCCCTGACGACCCTGATAACCACCCTGGAAACTCTGAAACAGCGGTGTACTGATAGGTGCTGGTGGTGCACCGAGAGGAGCTGGCGGTGCACTGTGAGCTACCTGAAGTGCCGACTGATAGGGTCTGGGAGGATGACCTCTACTTGAAGAATCCCTGCCCCCAGATGAGGCTCCACTGAAATGATCGAAGTGACGGGGCCTCTTGTCAGCCCCCTGACCACCACCCTGTGACATAATCATCTCAATCCTCCTGGCCACATTGGACGCATCCTGGAACGAAATATCAGTACCTAACTCTCTAGCCATCTGAAGTCTGATAGTCTGGGCCAATCCCTCAATAAATCTCCGAACCCTCTCCCGATCAGTGGGAAATATCATAAGAGCATGTCGGGCTAGAGTGATGAACCTGGTCTCGTACTGAGTGACTGTCATAGATCCCTGCTGGAGACGCTCAAACTGCCTCCGAAGGTCCTCTCTCTGAGTAATGGGAAGGAACTTCCCCAAAAATACCTCTGAGAACTGAGTCCAAGTAAAAGGTGTAGACCCAGCTGGTCTGGCTAAGCAATAGTCTCTCCACCAACTCTTGGGTGCGCCAGATAACCAAAAAGTAGCGAAGTCAACTCCATTGGACTCTACTATTCCCATGTTCTGAAGAACCTCATGGCAGCTGTCCAAATAGTCCTGGGGGTCCTCTGATGGCGCCCCATTAAAAGTAGCAGTGATAACTTAGTGAACCTGTCCAGTCTCCACAAAGCATCCGCTGACATAGCTGCTCCCTCTGCTACCGGCACTGCAATACCCGACTGAGCTACTCCGGCTGGCTGAGGTGCCGGAGTCTGAAACTGTGGAGCTAGCTGCTTAAGCGTGTGAGTGGCAGGAGTCTGGGTACCTCCCCCAACCTGAGAGACGGCTGGTGCAGTAGGAAGAAGACCCGCATGTGCTACACTCTCCATGAGGCCGACTAGATGGACCAGAGCATCCTGAAGCACTGGGGTAGCTATGAACCCCTCTTGGACCTGAACTGGTCCAACTGCGACTGCCGGAACTAGGACCTCCTCGTCAGACTCGACCTGAGGGTCCTCTACTGGGGCTGCTGCTCTAGGCTAAGCCTGGCCCCGACCTCGGCCTCTAGCACGGCCTTGTCCTCGGCCTCTACCCCTCGTAGGAGCTGTAATAGGAGTGTCGGTCTGCTGAGCGCAATCAAGGGAAGCACGCGTCCTCGCCATCTGCGAGAGAATAGAATAGAAACTCAATCAGTACCCAGAATTCATATCGCACGACAAAGATGAAAAGAAATGTGGAGTCATCCTAACTTTGCAGCCTCTGGGGGATAAATATAGACGTCTCCATATCGATCCCTCAGACTCTACCAAGTTGTCTGTGAGTTGTGAGACCTAAGCAACCTAGAGATCTGATACCAACTTGTCACGCCCTGAAATCCCACCTTCGAGCCATGATGGCGTTTAATGTTGAACCCGCTAGACAATCCAACGTGTACAGTTAAACTAACATGATAACACCAAATTAATAGAATAAGCCAAAAATAGTTCACAACTTAACAGCAGAAATAGATGAAGTTTCAAAGCTAAGTAAAGACAACATAATACAACGTCGCAATAATTTCCTAAAACCTAGAGTCACAAACTCACGAACTGTCTATAGGAATGCTAAATACAAAGTCTGAAAGAAAATACATGACTGTCTATGAAATCTTGAGGAAAGACAAGACAGAAATAATGAACTAGGGATAGGAGAGACGCCAAGGCCCACGAACGCCAGTGGGTATACCTTGAAGCCTCTAAGGTGGACTGGAGGAGACTCCCTCAATGCTGTCCACTGGGTCCGAGTGCGGGATCTGCACAACAATAATATGTGCAGTGTAGCATCAGTACAACTGACCCCATGTACTGAGTAAGTGCCGAGCCTAACCTCGGCCGAAGTAGTGACGAGGCTAGACTTGACAAAAAATGTCAACCTGTCCATACAACATATATCGTGGAACAACAAAACAAGAGATAAACAATTACGTAGGGGAATATGGGAGCAGACAATGGGGTAACAGGTGAGATAGAGCAGTTAATTAAGCACATAGGAACATACAAGAAGGCAATTTATCAGAAATATGCTAATGAAACAAATATAATTCCAGAAATGTAGTTAATGGTAAGGCACCACCCGTCGTGCTTTTACTTTATTCCTCACAATGCAAGTTACGATGTAAGATAACATGAATCATGGCACGGCATCACCCTTCGTGCTTTTACTCTCTTCCTCACGATGTAATGTATCATGTATGGCAATGTAATCATGGCACGACATCAACCTTCGTACTTTTAAATATAAATCATGGCACGGCATCACCCTTCGTGCTTTTACTCTCTTCCTCACGATGTAATGTATCATGTATGGCAATGTAATCATGGCACGACATCAACCTTCGTACTTTTAAATATAAATCATGGCACGGCATCACCCTTCATGCTTTTACTCTCTTCCTCACGATGTAATGTATCATGTATGGCAATGTAATCATGGCACGACATCAACCTTCGTACTTTTAAATATAAATCATGGCACGGCATCACCCTTCATGCTTTTACTCTCTTCCTCACTATGCGATGTATGATATGATCAATGTAAATCATGGCACGACATCACCCTTCATGCTTTTACTCTCTTCCTCACTATGCAGTGTATGATGTAATCAATGTAAATCATGGCACGACATCACCCTTCATGCTTTTACTCTCTTCCTCACTATGCAGTGTATGATGTAATCAATGTAAATCATGGCACGACATCACCCTTCGTGCTTTTACTCTCTTCCGCATTATGCAATGTATGACGTAATCAATGTAAATCATGGCACGACATCACCCTTCGTGCTTTTACTCTCTTCCCCACTATGCAATGTATGATGTAATCGATGTAAATCATGGTACGACATCATCTTTCGTGCTTTACACTCTTCCTCACCAATACAATGACAATTATCAAAATGGCAAGGAATGCAACATAGTGGAATCACAAATCATGATCACCCGGCAAGGGGAAAATATCAATCATTATCATAACAAATTTCCCGGCAAGGGTCTCAGCTATAACCAACCTTTTCAAGTATATCCTTTACAGTTGGGTCCTCAATAGGACCATTACATCACAAGTTCATCAACGAGGATTTTCAACAACAATCAACTTCCAAGTAGAGATAAATTCATAATACAAAGGATATGGAAGTAAGGACAAGAATATCATCAAAAATGGACTCACGGGCATGCTTGACACACAATGCATAGGTACTCGTCATCTCACCTATGCATTGGACATGATAAACAGTTAGCACATAGCATGCGATACCTATTCCCTCACCAAAGTTAGGCAAGACACTTACCTCGGGTCCAAAAATAGCAATCAAGCCTCTAACACCGCCTTTCCTTTTGAATTCAACTGTGGAACAACAATATCTAGACATAATTAACTTAAGTATATCAATAATGACTCAATAAATCGATCCCATAGCCTAATTATCCATTTCTTAGAATTCTTCCAAAAATACTAAAATTTGACCTCGGGCCCGCTCGCTCGGATTCCAATAATTCTCGAAGGGAACACTCACCCAAAGCCTATGGATCATTAATATATGATTCTTACTTGATTTCATAGCCAATTCACAGAAATATTTCTCGAATTATCACACATTCTAGGTTACTACCCAAATTCTTGATTTTTGCACTAATTTATGTAGTTAATTAAGCTAGAAATCCATGCATGAAGCCAATTTTTTAGTAGAGTTCACTTACCTTAGAAGACCAAGTCGTTAGCCCTTAACAATGGAGGAAAATCGCCCAAGGAAGAAGAAGGAAAGTGAGAAAATGGGTTTAAAACCCGTGTATAAAAATACATTGCCTGGACAGTGTTTTCGCACCTGCGGCTCGAGGACCGAACCTACGGTATCGCACCTGCGAGAAAAACTCGCACCTGCGGAAATGGGCTAGGGAGCTTGGGCCCGCACTTGCGGAGTGGATACCATACCTGCGGCTCCGCTCCTACGGAATATATTCCTTACCTGCGATAATTGGCCAGGCCATTGGGTGATCGCACCTGCGATGCTGGGGACCGCATGAGCGGTCCCGCACCTGCGACTGGGCAACCGCACCTGCGGTCACACCAGAACAGGTGCACCAGCAACTATGTTTTGCTGGTTTTTAGCCCCGTTAGGTGCCTGGAAGGCACTTGGGCCCACCCGAGCCCTAGTCCAAATATACCAATGAGTCCCAAATCATAATACGGACTCGCTCAAGCCTTTGGAACACCCAAAACAATGCTAAAACTCAAAATCACACCCCCAACCCCAAGAACCAAACTTAGGAACTTTAAGTTTTCTAGACTTCGCTATCAACGTGCCGAACTGACCTATATAACTCGGAATGACACCAAATTTCACAAATAACTCACACAACATATATTAAACCTGTTCCGGGCTCCTGAACCATAATACGGGCCTGGTAACACAGATTTCACATCAAAGTTCATTTTCAAAAGTCTTTCTTATTTTCAAAAAATAATTTTCTTTAAACATTCATTTCTCGGGCTTGGGACCTCGGAATTCGATTCCGGGCATACGCCCAGGTCCCATATTTTCCTACGGAACCCCCAGGACCGTCAAATCATGGGTCCGGGTCCGTTTACCAAAAAAATTTTTGACCAAAGTCAACTTTATTGCATTAATTATCATAAATTCAACAGTTCAACACATTTACACATCAAAATTTCCCGGCTACGTGCTTGGGATGTGCACGCACATCGAGGTGAGATTAAAAGAGGCTTTTGGGGCCTCGGAACACAATTTCTGCTAAATTATACAATATGAACTTTTGGATCATCACAGATATCCACCCCACACCCAATAATTGTCTTTCTAATTATCCCCTTTTTATTAAATTTTCAAAATTAAAAGTCAAGCTACAAATTCTTGCCTTCAATATGAGGACGAGCAAGAATTGTTGGATATTAGTGTGAAAGTTATTCTCTCACTCTAAGAACTCTCTCTCTCTCACTCTAAAAATATCAGGAATAAGCTCAAAAATGATCTATAGTATGTGTTTTAACGGATTAGGGTCGGATTTAAAAACCCAAAAAATGAAGCCCTGAGACAGGATATGCGGTCGCATATGCGACCCGCATAATGACTCTACGGTCCGCAAAATGACCGCGAAATATGGCCTCGAAACTGGGTTGACTTGCTTCACTCGATGACCGTTATGTGGCCCGTAGACCTGTTCTGTGGTCGCATAATGCGCCGCATAACCTCCCTCCACAAAAATCTAAGGATGAATATGCGACCTAAGTGTGGCCCGCGAAACGGTTATGCGGTCACATAATTGGTCGCGAAATTGACCTCAAAATTGGCCCAAAAAGCTGCTTCACTCTGCGGCCATTCTTCGGTCCCCAAAGTGATTATGCGGCCGCATAATGGGCCGCAGAAATGCCTATTTCTACAAAATATTTCCTTCAACTCCCTAGTGTACTGTTCAATCCAAAATATTCCTACTACTAATAACCTCTACGCCTACTCCAGCATCACGGAACCCCGGTTTTTAGGAGGAATTTTTATGGGGCCTTACACACTGGTCGCCGATGATTAGGTCGTTCAGGCCTTCACTCAAGGATAAAACGTACGAAGCTCGATGGCTTCACACCAATTAAAGCAGAACTTGATTGAATACCCAGTTGTTACCTCGACCGGTGTGCATAAAATGGTACCAGTCGAAGTTCAGGGTTGAAGACGACTAGTTGAGGACTCTTTCCAGGTACGTTTATCCTATCAGTCCCGTCGACAGAGTCAAAAGAGACATAAAGCAGGAACCACAGTCAAACAGGGATCGTTACCAACCATATAATAGAGATCAAAGAGGCAACGTACCTGGATGCAACCCCATTCAAGGTGAAAGGAGAAACGATCGAGGTCAGAGCTCTCGAGGGATCATGAGCAGGAATGGTTCCGACGGGAACATCGAGCCCAAAGAAGCACCATGACTGTCAGAATATAACTTCAACGTTGATGCATCCGCTATCATATCAGCCATCGGACGTATCAAAGATACTAGATGGCATCGACCTGTGCAGACCGCTCCAGCCCAGAGAAATCCCAACCGAATGTGCAAATATCATGGAACCCATGGCAATAGAACATAAGATTATAGACAGCTAAGGGAGGAAGTAACTCGGTTTTTCAACGAGGGTCACCTTTAGGAATTCTTAAGCGGTCGGGCCAAGAATCACTTCAGAAACAGAGATTCAAATAGACAGAACGAGCAAGTAGAGCCACAACTATGTAATTCACATGATTGTTAGAGGGGTCGATATTCCTCAAGGACCAGTATTAAAATGCACCAAGGTGTCGATCACAAGGAAGAAGCAAACTCGAGATTACGTGCCAGAAAGCACCTTGTCTTTCAATGACGAGGATGCAAAAGGGATCGTGCAACCCCGTAACGACGCTCTAGTAATATTTGTACTTGTGAATAAGGCTCAAGTTAAACGTGTTTTAATTGATCGAGGTAGATCGGCCAACATCAGTTGATCGAGGGTCGTAGAACAGCTCGGCCTACAAGATTAGGTTGTGCCTGCGGCCCGAGTACTAAACGGCTTCAACATGGTATGTGAAACTACCAAAGGCAAGATAACTTTGCCAGTGAACGTGGATGGGACCATCCAAGATGTGATCGAGTGAGATATGAGGTATAATGCCATATTAAAGAGGCCATGGATCCACAACATGAGGGCAGTGCCCTCGACCCTTCACCAGGTTCTAAAGTTCCCAACATCAGAGGGAGTCAAAACAGTCTGCAGGGAATAACCTGCCTCCAAGTAAATGTTTGTCATCGACGAAGTAATACCAATATTTGCACTCTCATCAAAAAAGAAAGGTTCAAATTTAAAAGTAAAACAGGAGGTCAAATAGCAACCACAAACACCGACCTCGACCCAATTAGAAAAGTAGGGGACTAACGAGGATGATGACTATGGGGTCCCTCGATCCTTCATAGTAACTGATGATTCCGATGCCACCAAGTCGACGGTCGTAGAGCTTGAACAAATCAGACTGACCGAACATCAGTCCGAACGCAAGGTATACCTGGGCATGGGGCTAACTCTCGAGCTCAGGGGAAAAGTTATTCAATTCCTTAAAACTAACATGGATTGCTTTGATTGGTCCTATCTCGATATGACAGTGATCCCACCGGAGATCACCACTCATAAAATAAGCCTGGATCCGAAGTTTCATTCGGTGAAAGAAAAATGAAGACCCCGGTCCGAGGTCAAGCATGCATTCATCAAAGATGAGGTAACCAAACTTCTTAAAATAGGATCCATTCGGGAAGTAAAATATCCCGAATGGTTGGCGAACATAGTAGTAGTCCTTAAGAAGGGAAACAAACATAGAATGTGTGTAGATTACAAAGATCTAAGTAAAGCATGCCTCAAGGATTCTTTTCCTTTTCCTAATATCGATCGGATGATTGATGCCACAGCCAACCACGAGATCCTCAGTTTTCTCGATGCCTATTCCGGGTACAAACAAATACATATGAATCTGAAAGATCAGGAAATGACCTCGTTCATCACTAAGTATGGCACTTACTACTATAATATAATGCCATTTGGATTAGAAAAATTCAAGTGCAACTTATCAACGCCTAGTAAACCGGATGTTCGAAGAACAAATAGGAAATCAATGGAGGTTTATATTGATGACATGCTAGTTAAGTCCCTACGAGCAGAGGACCATTTGAAGAATTTGCATGAAACTTTCGGTATACTGAAGAAATACAACATAAAGATCGACCCAGAAAAATGTGCGTTTGGAGTCAGCTCTGGCAAGTTTCTCGTCTTCATGGTATCCAACCGAGGAATCGAGATCAACCCCGAAAAAATTAAAGCTATAGAGGACATCACGGTAGTAGACAACGTAAAGGTCATGCAGAGGTTAACGGGGCGCATAGCCGTCTTGGGGAAATTTATCTTGAGTTCCTTCAGTAAGAGTCATCGATTTTTCTCGTTACTAAAGAAGAAGAATAACTTGACGTGGACTTCGGAATGCCAACAGGCCTTGGAGGAGCTAAAATGGTACTTATCGAGCCTGTCGCTGCTTTACATGCCGAGGGAGAACGAACAACTTTACTTGTATTTAGCAGTATCGAAGATAGCGGTAAGTTGAGTCTTGGTCCAAGAAGAACAAGGTATGCAATTCCCTATCTATTATGTTAGTCGGACCTTAGGTGAGGCCAAAACAAGCTATCCCCATCTAGAAAAATTGGTGCTCGCTTTGATAAACGCCTCTAGGAAACTAAAAAACCATACTTTCAATGTCATCCCATATGTGTTGTAACAACTTATCCACTCCAAAATATTCTACATAAACCCAAACTTTTGGAACGGTTGGCCAAATGGGCCGTAGAAATCAGCGGGTACGATATTGAATATCGACCCTGAGCAACCATCAAGTCTCAAATCTCTATAGACTCCGTGGCTGACTTCATGCAGGCCCTAGTACCCGAGGTTGAAAGAGAACTGTTAGTAAAATTGGGTACATCCTCGAGAATCTGGACCCTTTTTATGGACGGTGTTCGAACGCAAAGGGGTCCGGACTCGGCATCATGCTGAAACCACCCACAGGTAATGTAGTTAGACAATCTATCAGAACTGTAAAATTGACTAACAATGAGGCCGAATATGAGGCCATGATTGCAGGTCTCGAATTAGCCAAAGGCTTGGGAGCGGAGGTGATCGAGGCCAAATGCGACTCCCTCCTCATGGTGAACCAAGTTAATGGAACCTTTGAAGTTCGAGAAGAACGAATGCAATGATACCTGGATAAGCTACAGGTAACTCTACACCGATTCAAGGAATGGCCTTTGAAACATGTGCCTCTAGATCATAAGAGTGAAGCCGATGCCCTCGCAAACCTAGGGTCATCGGTCGAAGACAACGAATTCAATTCGGGGGCTATCGTACAACTCATGAGATCGGTGGTTGAAAAAGGACACGCCGAGATAAACTCCACCAGTTTAACCTGGGATTGGAGAAACAAATACGTCAAGTATTTAAAAAATGGGAAGCTCCCATCAGATCCAAAAGAATCAAGAGCCCTGCGCACAAAGGCAACACGATTCACCTTGTCCGAAGACGGAACCTTGTTTAGAAGGATGTTCGATGGGCCATTAGAAATATGTCCGGGACCATGAGATACTGAATACATTCTGAGGAAAGTCCATGAGTGTACTTGCAGAAATGGTTCCGGTGCTGAATAATTAGTCCACAAAGATCAGATTCAGATACTACTGGATCGACATGGAGAAAGATGCAAAAACTTCTATTCAGAAATGCGACAAGTGCCAAAGGAATACACCAATGATTCAACCTGGGGAACTACTCCATTCGGTCTTGTCCCCATAGACGTTCATGAACTGGGGAATGGACATCATTGGTCCTCTTCCATGGGCCCCAGGTAAAGCTCAATTTATTTTATTATAACTGACTATTTCTCTAAGTGGGTTGAAGCACAGGATTTCGAGAAAGTCATAGAGAAGGAAGTTATAGACTTCATTTGGGATCACATCATATGTCGATTTAGGATGCCTTCCAAAATCGTATGCGATAATGGAAAGTAATTCATTGGTAGCAATGTAACTAAATTTCTTAAGGATCATAAGATTAAAAGAATCCTATCAACACCTTATCATCCAAGCAGAAACGAACAAGCCGAATCGACCAACAAAACCATCATCCAAAATCTTAAGAAGAGGCTAAACAACGTCAAAGGAAAGCTGAAGGAAATTCTACCCGAGGTTTTTTGGGCATACCACACAACATCGAAGTCTAGTACCGGAGCTACCCCGTTCTCATTAGTTTATGGCTCCAAAGCTCTAGTACTGGTCGAGGCCGAAGAACCTAGTATCAGGTTCCGATATGAAACAAAAGAGTCAAATAACGAGGCCATAAATACTAGCCTAGAATTATTGGATGAAAGACGTGAAGCCGCCCTTGTCCGATTGGCCGCCCAAAAATAATGGATCGAGGGATACTACAATCGAAGAGCCAATCTTCGATATTTTAGCGTTGGGGACTTGGTTCTAAGGAAAGTCACCCAAAACACCTGAAATCCGAATGAAGGAATATTCAGTCCAAACTGGGAAGGACCGTACCAGATTCTTGAGCTCACCAGAAAAGGGTCCTACAAGCTTAGAACGATGAATGGGGAACAACTGCTGAGCAATTGGAACATATCACACCTAAAATGATATTACTGCTAAGGTACGACCCCTTTTTATATTCATTTTTATTTTAGACTAACACTCGCAGGTGGTCAACAAGAATCGACGATGGATTTTTCGACGAACTGAATGAAGTCTTTAGGTCTGAAAAGCACGTGTTGCACTCTTTTTCCCTTAGACTGATTTTTTTTCCAAATTGGTTTTTCGGCGAGTTTTTTAACGAGGCAATAATGAATCGTGCTAACTTAGAATAAAGCCCGATTATGAATCTGTATCAAAGATCAGTTCAACAATATCCAAGGTTATGCAATCAACCTCGAATACTGGGGGGATACCCTCGGATATGCCTTATCTTTGAATATCAACTCTAGCGAGGAAACTATTTCATAAATGGAGGATCTCGATAGATAGGATTTATTGTAAGGGCCAAACAGTCAAAACGAATGTTGATACCCAATTTTCCCCTCATATTTAAATATATATATATTACACTTTCAAAATAGTGCATATGCATCATCATTTTATTTATAAGCATATACAAGTATTTTTCATAATTTCTAAAGACTTTAAATCGATTTATTTCTGCATTTCATTATATTAATATCTAGTAATTATCCTCCAAGTTATTTTTATGATGATTTAATCATATAAAATTATCATTTATACAAACATGATATTTTAAATATTTTTCAGTGTATTTTTTATAATTACCTTTGCATTTGAGGGCTAATTGCATATTTTCCAATAATAGCCCATATGCATGTATAGTTATATTATTTATGCAGAAAATGACTTTTTATAATTTTATAATATTAAGTAATTATTTTTAATCATCTTAGTGCACAAATAATATTTTTGTTATTTATTAATTACTTTTATAAATTATTTATTTATTAAATATTGGGTACTTAAAAACTAGTCTAAAAACACACCTATTTTCGGACCAATTACTGGTCCAAAAACTAACACCCTAGCCCAAATAACCCCCAGCCCAATCAATTAAACCAACCCAACCAAAGACTCCAGCTAATCGTGGCCGTTGATCTCAGAGATCAACGGCCCACATTATTCCCTCCCTTTTAATTACCCTAAACATCCCATAACCCTAACCATTCTCACCACCCGCCGCCCCTAAATCCTCTCTAGTCTCTCTTCTTCTGTGAGAAACCCTAATCGCCGCCTCTCAAAACCTTTCCCTAATCCCTCTTCTAATGGGATTTTCCTCTCATCTCCTTACCATATTAGTATGTTTCCGCTATTGGTTGATTCTCCATGATATTACCTAGTACTTGCCTAAACATGGCAAGTACTACCACTCTGATCTTGTCCGGTTGACTCCCATCTCTTGAATCTGGACGATATTCCGTCTATACACGTTTCTTCTACATCGTGTGAGTCCGATTTTGTTTATATTTTGTTGATTGTCACTTACCCTAAAACTAGGGTCTACGGATTTTCTTCAAAATTGGTTCAAGTCGTTGATTTTGATTGTTATCTTTTCTATATTCATCCTATTATGTGTGAGTTTGATATTCTTTTATTTAGATTCTGCCGATTTTTCACTTGTCTTAAGAGTTAGAGTTTTCGGATCTTGTTTTTTCTTAATTAGTTCAATTCATTGATTTTGGTGCTATTTGCGTCTCTGTTCATATTTGTGTGTGAATATTTTGTTAATATTTGTTTTTCCTCAAATTAGGGTTTACTTATTTTTTCCCTAAATCCGATTTTATTTGATTTTGCATGATAATATTTCCTCATTTGTGTTTGATTTTATACTCTTTCTTATTTACTTGTTTAATCTCTGTCACTATATAAAACCCTCCCCGTTCCTCCTCACGACCAGACTGGGAATCGCTAGAATCTCATTAAAGATTCAAAGCTTTACGCTGTTATTTCTTCATTATCCCGTTCTAAACTTTGGTTCTTTGCCAGTGTTTACCGTGAAAATGGTAATTACAATTAAATTTGATTATGTGATTCTAAAAATATGTGATTTATTTTAATACCAATTGTTAGGCAATAGATGCTAAATGTAGGTGAAGAAAGTGCAATAATGATAAAGGGAAGCAGAGGTATACAGACGAGCTACTAAGGGACGGGGTCTCGAGTTGATCGAAATAGGGCCTCGAGTCGAGCTCGAGAGCTTGATGGAGAGTGGTCGCTGAGGGATTAACTGCCTAACGGGCCTCGAAAATGGCCTCTTTATGATCAATAATAAGCAATAAAATGACGAACTATAAATGAAACACAATAAATTGAAGCAATAAATCAATGGAATAATTGTAGAGAATGTTTAAGTTAGGGAGTAGAGGATGTTGTTGTTCTTCTATTGAATATCATGTATGTTACAAAGTGACAAGGGTCCCCTTGATATAAGAAGGGAAAGTTCCAACATAGTACATGTGTAATTATTACAAAGAAATATAGCTGGTACAACTATTTAATGTAAAGAGAAATGGCTGGTACAACCATTTAATGCCACAGTACGGGCGTGTACTATCTTGTGTGCTTTGTCAGCTTTAACCACGTGCCCCTTACGGAGTTCCTGCGTTTTCATATCAACCCTTGGTTTGTGGTGCCTCGAGGTCGAGGACCCTCGATGTGCCCTTCGATGCTGAGCTCGAGCCTTCGACCCTTCATCTTTATCAAAGTGGCCATGAAATCGGGCTCTCAAATTTTAGTCGTATACAGATAGTCCCCGCATTTCTTAGAATGAAGAGACAAGAAATGGTTTTGACCTTTCGCCCCTTTGACACTTCTACTATGACGTCAGCCCCTTGAGGGCATTAAATGATTGTGACACGAAAAGTTGTGCAAAGCTCGCTGTCAATCACAATTCTTGAGGAGCCCACGAACCATCACAAGTTTGACTTTCCTGCTTCAAGCTTGCCCAAAGGGCCCCTATAAATACTACAATTACTTGCCTCTTCATAATTTTGCATCTGCTTCTTCAAATCTTAAGATTTTAACAAAGTGTTCTCCCTTCTTATCTTTTACCTGCTCATGTTTTTCCCATCTTCTTACTTCAAAACTCGATAGCTACCATGGCAGACACTTCAAAAATGGTTCCTCAAAAAAGGGGGGATGCTTCTACATCGCGTCAGTCTAAGGGAAAATCAAAGACCCCTCCTACAATCGAGCAATGCATCCCTGGCCCTTTCGACACCATTTCTGATTTTACAACAGAAAAAACCCTTTTACACCGGGCCGATGCGAGCCCATGTCCCGATACATAAGTGTAGTATCAGATACAAAGAGGGTGACACTTGACTACCACTGGGGGGAGGCAGCCTGAGTAGAGATCCCAATGGCTGATGAAAGCATAGTCAGGCACAAGGGTGGCTTTCTTAATGTATACACATATCCCTTCACCTTAGGCCCTGTCGATTCTTTTTTCTCCACCGGTTGACCCGGTGATTCCCGATTTTTGCCACGAATACCAAGTTATACTCGGTGAGATCTATCCTTAATTCTGGCGGATTGTATATATGTTTCATCATATTACCAATATAGTCGAGGGAATGACCTTCACCCTCGACCATTTGATTAGATTATATAGCCCTCGACTCTTCCGTGAGGGCCTTATTAAATTACAGCGTCGATCCACCAAGGCGTTCCTCGCCTGCATCGACGAGTATAGAGATCAGGGATAGATGAGCCGGTTCGTCAGAGTACGAACCTCGGACATCATCCCTGTTTACAGAATGCCATTCCCGGAGGAGTGGAATATGAAACGTAAGCTCCTTTGAATCGACCATGCTTTCGTTGTCCCTTTCTCTTTTGACTGATTTTCTTTTAATTGTGTAGCCACTGTTTGGTTCCTCGGTGCGGTTCAGGACCTTCCGGGGTGGATCAAATGCTTAGACTCCACTTTCCCATACAATGAACGTGTATGGCGTGAGTTGGCCAAAATACGATGGCAGGCCAAGAACCGTGGTATGTTCTTGTTGCTACTGCTTTCACATTCTTTGTGAGAAATTTTTGATGATGATGCTTTTTTGACATGATATACTTGTGCAGGCCTCAGTGAGGGCGTGTTGATGAGGCCGCCCCCATCTGGTGAGGAAGAGGCCTCGAAGGCCACAAAAAATAGAAAGAGGAAGAAAGAGGCCCCGACGGGGTCCCCAAAATCAAAGAGGCCAAAGATTCGAAGGCCTAAGACCAATGTTACGGTCTTGTATTCGACGGTCGCTCAGAGCCTGCGGACCGAGGAGGAGAGCGATGATGCCTGCCCTTTGGTACAAAGGGAAAAGTGAAGTGCTGAGGCTTCGAGGGCTGTTGAGGGGTCGCATGCCGAGCTTGAGGCGGCCGATGCGGGCCTGTTTGTAGAGGAGTCGAAGAGGGTTTGGGCACAGTCCCTGATACGCTCATCAGACATGGCACAGTCCGTGTTGAGGAGCTCAGGGGTCTTGCTAGTGAAGCTTTCCGAGGTAGGGAAGAAACCTCATGGAGGCCGATATTGCTGGTGGTCTTCATTCGGGCCCGTCATTCTCTCCAGGGGAAATACTGGATGCTCAAGTTAGGGGTGTCCCCGGTCCAGAGACCTCTCATTGAGAGGATGACGCATTCAGAGACTAATTCAAGGGGGTGGAGGAGGAGACCGACATCGATGCCCCAGTTGATCTCGAGGAAGCTGAGAGGCTCCAAAAGCAGGTGACTTTTGAGGACAATATACTTATTCTCTGATCTTCTATTTTCATTTTTTGATTTCCCTTCTCTGTGTTGCAGGTCAAGAAGTTATATGACCAGGCATTCTCAGAGTTGCAATATGAGTTTACTCATCGTGGATAGGAGCTCGAGAAGCTTATGGCGGGGATGGTCGAGCTCGAGGCTTTGGCGCTCGAAGAGAGGAGGAACTGACCAACCTTCGGGCGATCTTAGAGAGAGCACTTCAGGAGAGGGCCGATTTGTCCGAGCAGGTATGTTAGTGCCCACATTTTCACCTTTTAGTAGTAATACTTGGTGGTGATTAACTTGATTTCTGCTTCTTAGATTACGCAGAAGGATGCCCTGGTGGAGCGGCTTTGAAAGGAGGTTGCAGCCAAGGACGCCGAAGTCATGGAGCTGGCTCGGTTGAATGATACCGCGGCTTGGGAGAGGGAGATGCTTTGAGGGAAGCTATCCCCGGCCCAAGATCTTCTCCGAGGTGCTCAGGAGGAGGCTACTACACTATCTGCAGCCAAGATCGAGGCCAACGAATACTCCTCGTACAATAGGGATGCCGCTACTGCAAATGAACGGGCAAAGAAGATATACGAGAAGGCCGAGCTGAAGCTGACTCAGGCATTTACCCATGCTCTTGCGCAAGCCAAGAGGCAGGCCCTCGAGGAAGTGAGTGCCAAAGGTGTCGATCTCTCTGCCTAGATCGAAGAGGTCAGGGACCTGGAGGAGGAACTGACAATGTCGGGTACATCAGATGAAGTCTCCGAAAGTGGCTCGGACAGTGGTGGAGGCATATAGTAGTTTTTCTTCCTTTTTTTCTTTTTCCTTCTTTTTGTACATAGGACTCTCGGGGGGAACTCTTGTAAAAAAACACTTGTGAAATATATTTTCGGAAATAGAACATTTTTGTCATATTTTGCATAAACTTAGTTCCGTAACCCTTTCCCCACAATATGACTTTTATGGTTTGATTCTTCGCTTCCTCGAAACTCGTACTTGCAATAGGAGGACTCCTCGAGATGGGGCACCTTCTCGAGGTTAGGTCGCCCTGTGAACTTTGATTCCCTGAAGCCTCCACGACGTTATCATTATGTGACGTGATCGTGAAGTGACCGAAGTGGCCCCACCGGTACACTTCCTCAAATACTATGACGACTTGTCATAAATTGAATGGCCTTTAAGGTAGTTGATTGGCCATATTTCTTTCTATAAATATTCTTGCTTCTCCTTCATTCTAACTCTTGCACATTTGCAAAAAATCTTAGCTTTTCTTTCAACTTTCCCGTTTGTTTTCCATTTTTGTGAAAATGGTTTCCGCTCCTTCCCTTTTACCTTTACTTTGAGTAGCTATGGCCGCCACGCCCGAATATGCTCACCAAGAAGAGGAAATTCTTCCTCTGCCCCTATCCCGGCCGGTGGTACACCGCCGACATATGGTGAGCTGACCTCGTACTGCTTTGCTCTAAAAAAGGATTTTGCAATAGTGAAACCCTACGATGCCCCGGTCCATCGAGAGCATGCCTCGAGGTTCGTTTGATCGATAGAAGAACACCACCTCGAGGTCGTGAGGAGAGACTGCGACTAGGGGGAAAATGTGGTGCTACAGATACCCTCTCGAGAAGAAAATGTTATGACTTATGTAGAGGTATTCCTGATCGTGTACACGTATCCGTTTACATTAGGTCCCCTCAACTGACTTGTGCTTGGGTCCTGTAAAAGGTACCGAGTTACTTTGGCACAGATTCATCCATCCTTTTGGCGGATAGTGCTGATGATGACGTATTTCACCGAAAAGGCTGAGCTTGAATTTACCCTCAGCCACGTCATTAGGTTATATCGGCCCCAGCATTGTCGAGAACTGATTGCGTTGCAACGTCTATCCACGAGGCCTTTTATTTCCAGCTCTGACGAATATCTAAAGGGGGGATGGATGAGTTGGTTTGTTTGGGTGAGGACCGTCAACATCATTCCAACGGAGTTCCTGCCTTTTCCCAAAAAATGGAACTTCAAACGTAAGCACCATGTCATGCCTTAGTGTCTTTTGCTCTTATCAAGCTTGATGACATAGCAGGAGAGTTCAAGCTTGGGGTTGATTTCATAAATAGGGTCATAGACGATGCTGCTGAGGCATAAGTCAAATACAGGAGGTTGCACAAAAGGGTTTTTGAATCTGATGTCAGGCATTTGGAACAACATAAAGTGGACATGGAAGTAATCAACGAATGGATGGGAATCTCTACCAAATCAATAAAAAGGTTGGTGTATTTGGAGGACGGTTTGATGGAACTTGAGGGAACGATGAAGAAAAGGGCCTCGGATTGTCAGAACGCAGAAGGCAATGAAGGAGGGCATCTAGCAAGGACATATTTGTTGTTGGACGTGCGCGACCTGGTGAATCTGATTGATGGGGCTAAGAAGTCCAAGCTTGGAGAAGGTCCCTCTGGGACTGAGTAGATTAGGATTAATGTTTACTTATTTTAGATTCGTTTTAGAATTTGATTGTAATAAGGCACATGCCACTAGTACTCTTTATAATTATCTTCGCTTTAGTAGGGACTCAGTTCATTTGTCATATTAATGAAATGATGCAGTTATCGGCATTGAGTTTTCTCCAAATCAATATGTTGTTAGTCCTACCGCGGTCACAATGAGGTCCCCCAAATTAGTGCGCAAACTTATAATTCCGCAATACGTGTTTAAATACTGCAAATATCCTTCTAATATTCCCTACTGACTTGTTTGCCTTTTGCTTTTCTTCTTTCTTTGTTTATTCCCATCCCCTAAGGTTGGTTCGTGCATACTAGCATCATCAGCATATCATACCAGATCTAGAGGTCCTCCACCTCCTCCTTCTCCAAGTAATCCTAAGAACAAAGGAAAATCTAAGATGTACGATATGAGTGGTATCAGGAAAGACAACGCTACACTTGCAGAGAATGTTGAAACTTCGGATGGTCGGAGTACTCCGGCACATAATGACTTTGTTTTGCGGTTAGAGAAAAAGATACTGGAGTTACAAGGGGAACTCGAGCAGGTCCATAACTTGGCAAACCTTTCCCTCACCTTGAATGTCCCCGACATCAACCAACAAAACGCCTAAAACCCAATACCTCCTCAAAACACACAGAACCAACACCCACAAAATCCTCCCGCACCCTCATCAATACGCCACGCCTCCCCAGAATCCTAATCCTCCACCAGTACCAACTCTTCCATAGCACCAACATCATCCAACCCAGTACCCACAAACTACCACCTACTACACTTCTCAAAATACACCACGGCCTACCCTTGATCCCCATAACTCAACCAATGATCAACACTACACCCAAATCCCTGGAGTCCACCAAATTAACCCCATATACGTAGAAACATTACCCCACATTTCACAACAAACCCCGTACACACCAGAATCTGACGAGAAGGACATGCTCATCAAGAACATGGCGGAGGAACTTAAGAAGCTTACAAGTGGAGTCCAAAGTGTTAAAGGTGGTAAAGTCATAGAAGGTTTGAACTATGAGGATTTATGTATTCAACTGGGTGTAGAACTTCCAGATGGTTACAAACCTCCTAAGTTCGAAATGCTCGACGGAATAGGTGATCCAAAGGTGCATCCGAGGACGTATTGCCACAAGCTCGTAAGGGTTGGTAAAGATGAAAGAATCCACATGAAGTTATTCATGAGGAGCCTCACTGGAGACGCCCTATCCTAGTATATCAGTCAAAATCCAAAGAAGTGGATTATTTGGGTAAGCATGGCGTCAGATTTCATGGATCGGTTCAGATTCAATACAGAGAACGCACCAAATGTCTTATATATCCATAATCTCAAAAAGAAGCCAACCGAGACTTTTCGCGAGTATTCTACTCGGTGGAGATAAGAAGCTGCAAAGGTAAGGCCAGCATTAGAAGAAGAACAAATGAACAAATTCTTCGTCCGGGCCTAGGATCCACAATATTATGAGAGGTTGATAGTTATTGAAAATCATAAATTCTCTGACATCATCAAATTGGAAGAAGAATAGAAGAGGGAATAAAAATGGGATGGTAACAAATTTTGAGACATTACAAACTACAAACACAGCCTTGCATTCAAGGGGCATATCCAGAAAAAAGGAAGTAGGGGATGTGATGGAAGCCCAAGGTCCGAAATCTCCTCTCACATACCAAACACCTCCACCCACATATCAACCTCCACCTCCCAGATATCAGCAACCCACCACCTCTTACCATACTTACAATACCTAGCCAACATATTACCACTCACCACTAGCCCGCCAAAACTACCAAAAACCCAGGCCAAATTTCGACCGTAGACCGCCCAGACAATAGACTCTTATTGAAACCATTGTCCAGTTGTATGAGATATTGAAAGTTTCCGGTTATGTCACTCCTATTCCCGTTGTCACCATGGAAAATTCCTCTCAATAGGTCAATCCAAATAATACATGTGCCTACCATTCGGGCATGAAGGGTCACACTATTGATGAATGTCTCACCCTGAAAGACAAGAGCTAGACATTGATTGAAACCAAGGTTATACAGGCAAAGGATGTTGCACCTAATGTCTGCAATAATCACCTCGTGGATCACAGGGGCGAGGGGGTAAATATGATAGAAACCAACAAAGAATGGGATCCGGAAGGGTCAATTAGGCTCATTCGTGAAGGGGATAGTCCTAAAATACCTACAGTCACTCTCACTCCTATTATGGTACAGATACAGTCACCGATCGAATTTGAGGTAGCCGCACCAACTCCGTTTGAAGTCGAAGTAATAACACCTTCAGTCGCGCCTGCTCCTTTCGAAGTAGAAGTGACCGCACCATTCACCGTAACGGTAGCACCCGCACTATCCTTTAATTCCAATGGTGTACCCTGGGACTATACCAAAGAAGTGAGAAGGAAAGGAAAAGGGATAATGGAAGAAGCTGGTGTAGCACAGGGTATGAAAATAACTGGTAGGGTTTACACGCCTGAGCATTTGGGGGAACAAGTAGAGAAGCCGCTTCCAAGCAGTCTATCATTGAAAACGGCTCGGATGATCTCTGGGGAAATGTGAAAGAAATGGAGTATTTTGTGGTTGATCATTTGAACAAAACCCCTGCACAGATATTCATTCTATCACTACTACAGAATTCTGAAGCACATAGGAATGCATTGATGAAGGTATTGAACGAGGCTTATGTACCTAACAACATTACTAGTGGAGAGATGGCCAACATGGCAGGGTAAGTCTTGGAAAGTCATAATATCACTTTCCATGAAGATGAATTGCCGCCAGACAGGTTGAGCCATAATAGGGCGTTGCATATCATAGTACTGTACGAAGATAAATTTATTGCCAGGATCTTGATAGATGGGGGTTCAAATCTCAACATATGTCCGTTGACTACTTTGAAGAGGTTAGGTAAAGGCATGCATGAGATACGAGCAGGAACTATGAACATAAAAGCGTTAGATGGGTCTCAAAGGGCCACAATCGAAGATACCAACCTTTGTTTACAAATGGACCGACCTGGATTGATGTTGAATTCCAAGTGCTCGACATATACCCATCATACTATCTTCTATTGGGACGACCTTGGATACACGACGCTGGGGCTGTAACTTCCACTCTGCATCAGGTCGTGCAGTTCGAATGGAACCATCAGGAGGTGATCATTCATGGAGATGGGAGTAACCCCATCTACACCAACCAGATTGTTCCAGTTGTGGAAAATAGAAGGAAATTGGATGGAGAGACTTACCATCGCATTGAACGTGTTAAAACGATCGAAAAGGACAAAAGGTAGAGTAGAAAAATAGAGAGCATATTGGCATGAGCAGGATATGAACCTAGTAAAGGGCTCAGAAATAATCTCCAGGGTATTGCCAAACCAATACAGTTAAAACATCACGGAACAACCTTTGGACTCGGATATCAGTATACCTGGCACGAGTATCAAAAGTGGTCGCCACTATGGCGTGGTCCTTGTTACCCTCTTGAGCAGCCGATACCACATCTTAGACAATCCTTCAATTAGGACAATATGATGTGGGGATCCGAAGAAGATGAAGTGCTAGTTGGTTTAAGGAATCTATTCTTGGAAGATGAAGACATGGACTACAGTGTAATAGTTGAGGAGGAGGTGGAGGAAGGCCTCGTTATCCAGACAGTGGATAAGGGAGCTGTTCTCAAAAATAGGACCGCCACACTATCAAGGGCCCGCCAATTTCCAAGGTAGCGTGGCTGCTAGTGTCATTTATTTTGAAAACAATTCCTAGAGAATTTTTAAAACATTTTCTATATTCTGTTTTGAAACAATTGTTTGAATCATTAAAATAGCTTTTTTCTTGACGTCTTGATACTTATCAATGATTATCTATTTATTATTTATTACCATCCTGTACATTTTTCTCTCTACGACATTACTATTTCTTATCTTGATGAACCAACAACTGTGATATGTAATGAGACAACGCAATATAAGGATAGTGACTCAAAAGAAATAGAAGAAGAGGATATGATACCTGAGGAAATTGTCAGGGAAGTTGAGAATTTTGAGAACAAGACTAAGTCCAACCTGGACAAAACTGAGATATTCAATTTGGGAGTTCTGAAACGGTCAAAGAAACTCGCATAAGCATTCACCTATCACCATCAGAGGAAGAAGAATGCACTCGTTTCCTGAAAGAATATGAAAATATTTTTGCATGGTCTTATGATGATATGACTGATTTGCGCACATCAATAGTGGCTCATAAACGACCTACCAACCTGACGTGTCCGCCAGTAAAATAGAAGCTCAGAAAGTTCAAGCCAGACATGAGCCTGAAAATCAAAGAAGAAGTAACCAAGAAGATCAAAGCTAAGGTTCTCAGAGTGGTTGAATATCCGACTTGGTTGGCCAACATCGTGTCAGTTCCCAAAGATGATTTCTTATTACCCAATATACACATATTGATCGACAACTGTTCCAAGCATGAACTCCAATCCTTTGTGGATTGCTTCATGAGATATTATCAGATCTTGATGGATGAAGAAGATGTCGAGAAAACAACTTTGATTACACCATGGGGGTGTACTGCTATAAAATGATGTTGTTTGGCCTGAAGTATGTTGGGGAAACTTTTATGAGAGCTATGACAGCTATTTTCCATGACATTATACACAAGGAAATAGAGGTATATGTGGACGTTATCATCAATCCAAGAAGGGCACATATCACATAGTAGACTTGAGGAAATTCCTTGATCGGCCTCGGAGGTACAATTTAAAATTGAATCCCGCAAAATGTGCCTTTGGAGTCCCTGCTGGAAAATTGTTAGAATTTATCATCAGCCACAGAGGAATTGAGCTAGACCCATCAAAGGTCAAGGCCATCCAGGATTTGCCACCTCCAAAGAACAAGAAAGAAGTGATGAGTTTGTTGGAACGCACCTGTTGTGCTTTTACCTGGATAGCTCAAAACCTGAGGCACTACTTCTGTGCCTATACCACATTTCTCATATCAAGGATGGACCCTCTGAAGTACATCTTCCAAAATTAGCAGATCATCTACGTGACTCAGAAGGCGATTAAGGGACAAGCATTAGCAGATCATCTTGCAGAAAATCATGTAGGAGGAGAAAAAGAACCACTAAAAACGTATTTTCCCGATGAAGAAGTATCATTTGTAGGAGAAGATATCGCTGAAACCTACGAAGATTGAAGGATTTTTTTCGATAGGGCTGCAAACTTCAAAGGAGTTGGTATCGGAGCTATTTTGGTATCAAAGACAGGTCAACATAATCCAGTATCCGCAAAACTTAGATTTTTGTGCACCAATAATATAGCAGAATATGAGGCTCGCATAATGGGGATCAATTTGGCCGTTGACATGAATATCTAGGAATTATTGGTAATTAGTGATTCAGATCTTCTGGTACATCAGGTGCAAAGAGAGTGGGCTACAAAGAATACCAAGATATTACCATATTTATATCATGTGCAAGAGATGATGAAGTGGTTCACGAAGATAGAATTCAGATATGTCCCAAGAATCCAGAATGAGTTCGCAAATGCGTTGGCCACTTTGTCCTCCATGATACAGCATCTGGACAAGAATTTCATCGACCCTATTTTGGTAAGGATTCATAACCATCCATCTTACTACGCTCATGATGAAGAAGAAACAGATGGGAATCCATGGTTCCATGATATCAAGGAGTACTTGGCAAAAAGAGAGTACCCGGAGCATGCAAATAATACTCAGAAACGCACGCTCCGAAGATTGTCCAACCAATTCTTCCATAGTGGGGGAATTTTGTACAGAAGGACTCCAGACCTAGGGTTATTACGGTACATCGATGCTAAGGAAGCTTCCAAACTCCTCGAAGAGATATATGCTGGAACTTGCGGACCACACATGAGTGGTTTTGTTTTAGCCAAGAAGATACTGAGGGCAAGTTATTTTTGGAGGATTATGGAAATAGACTGCATCAGGTATGTCCAGAAATATCATCAATATTAAACACACGCAGATATGATACGGGTGCTGCCAAATGAACTCAATGCAACGAGTGCACATTGGCCTTTTGCCGCTTGGGAAATGGATGTCATCGGATCAATCGAGCCCTCCGCTTCAAACGGGCACAAGTTCATTTTAGTGGCCATAGACTACTTCACAAACTGGGTTGAAGCTGAATCTTACAAAGTTGTAACCAAGAAAGTCGTCACAGATTTTGTTAGAGATCGTATTGTTTGCCGATTCGGGGTGCTGTAATCCATCATCACCGACAATGCCGCCAAGCTCAACAGTGACTTAATGAAAGCTATGTGTGAAACCTTCAAAATCAAGCATAAGACTTCCAACACATACCAGCCTCAAATGAATGGAACCGTGGATGCCGCCAACAAGAATATCAAGAAGATATTAAGAAAGATGGTAGAAAATCACAAGTAGTGGAATGAGAAATTACCATTTTCCTTATTGGGATACCGTACCACAGTCCGCACATCGACCGGGGAAACTCCTTATTTGCTGGTCTACGGTACTGCTGTCGTTCCCGCCGAGGTTGAAATTCATTCCTTATGAATTATACAAGAAGCTGAACTCAGTGATGCAAAATGGATAAGAAGTCTCTACGAGCATTTAGCCCTCATTGATAGAAAAAGAATGAACACAGTGTGTAATGGTCAACTTTATCAGAATAGAATGTTCAGAGCTTTCAACAAAAGGGTCAAACCTAGACAGTTCGCACCGGGGCAGCTGGTGCTGAAATGGTTCTTTCCTCGTCAAGATGAAGCCAGAGGGGAATTTTCACCCAATTAGCAAAGGCCCTACATGGTTCACAGAGTACCAACAGGAGGAGCGCTCATACTTGAAGAAATGGACGGAGAGATTTGGCCAAAGCCTATCAACTCAGACGTAGTCAAAAGATACTATGTTTAGATTGTTTGAATTTCTTCATCTGATGTAACTGAACTATGCTTGACCTGATTCCTATTTAAGAAGGGATACGTAGGTAGCCCTGTGGGTTCGATCACAATTCAATAAAATTTTCATTTTCCCCACAATTAGAAACTGGGGAAGAATTTTGAGAGGACCCTCAAAATTCCGGAGCTAGTCCAGCCAACGTCATCATATACAGAACGGCCAGAGAATCGCCTAAGTAAACTGGGGTAGAATTTTGGGGTGGACCCTCAAAATTCTAATACAAGGAAGTCTCAATGTGTCTAAAGTGTCACAGTCATTGGTTCATCTAATTTACTTGATATTACATATTTTCTAAATATATACATTCATCGTATGTACGCGTATATTTTCAAAACTTTATCTCACGAAACATCTAGGTGCTACCCACGGTGACTCAAGCGGGATTTCGATATGGAGCAAGGCAAAGCAAGCAGGTGAAGGCACGAACTAAACTTCCCCGTAAAACTTACAATTTTCCTTTGGATGCAGGAATAAGGAATATTCACAAATACTACACACCTCAGAATCACTATCTTCATAACGAAAAAGATGTCAAGCGCAAACATATTTCCAGCTAAGAAATACTATGCTACTACTTTTTATCTGTTCATTGCACGAGACTAAGCATTGCCTCCATCTTGCATGAGGCTAAGCCCTGCTTCCTCAATTGCATAAGGCTAAGCACTCCCTTTCCCTTGCATGAGACTAAGCATTGTCTTCATCTTGCATGAGGCTAAGCCCTGCCTCCTTCATTGCATAAGGCTAAGAACTGCCTTTTCCTTGCATGAGACTAAACATTGTCCTTATTTTGCATGAGGCTAAGCCCTGCCTCCTTAATTGCATAAGTCTAAGCACTGCCTTTACCTTGCATGAGACTAAGCATTGTCTTCATTTTGCATGAGGCTAAGCCCTGCCTCCTTAATTGCATAAGGCTAAGCACTACCTTCCCCTGCATGAGACTAAGCATTGTCTTCATTTTGCATGAGGCTAAGCCCTGCCTCCTTAATTGCATAAGGCTAAGCACTACCTTCCCCTGCATGAGACTAAGCATTGTCTCCATTTTGCATGAGGCTAAGCTTTGCCTTCTTAATTTCATAAGGCTAAGCACTGCCTTTCACTTGCATAAGACTAAGCATTGTCTCCATTTTTCATGAGGCTAAGCCCTGCCTTCTTAATTTCATAAGGCTAAGCACCGTCTTTCCCTTGCATGAGACTAAGCATTGTCTCCATTTTTCATGAGGCTAAGACCTGCCTCCTTAATTGCATAAGGCTAAGCACCGCCTTCCCCTGCATGAGACTAAGCATTGTCTCCATTTTGCATGAGTCTAAGTCATGCCTCCTCAATTGCATAAGTCTAAGCATTGTCTCCATTCTTGCATGAGGCTAAGCCTTGCCTCCTCATTTGCATGAGAGTAAACATTGTCTCTCCTTGCATAACCACAAATGTTATGCTATTTGAAACCTTGCATTATTCTCTACCTCGGGGCTAAGATCTGCCCCCGATCTTACACAAGACAAAGCGCTGTCTTGTTTTTCTTCGAATAACCAAGCATCATGTCTTTGCATCTCATGGGCTGAAATATCGCTATTTTGTCCGAAGGCATCATCCTCATAGCCGGAAGACACCATGCCATTGCCTGAGGATATCTCAATATTGCACATCATTATTCAAAGGAGTCATGGTTTAGAGGCACCATCCTTATGGACTGAGACCATCATTTCATGGCCTGCGAATCCCCTATCTCACGATTCATGGCCCGGGACGTCATGGTCTAAGGACATCATCCTCACCGTCCAAAGACGATCTCCATGGTCCAAAGGAAATTTGCATCATGTTTAAATTCTCGCAATAATCCATATATATTTTCATGCATCGTGTTTTAAGTTATGCAGGTAATCCAGGAAGTAATCGCTCTCCTAACAGGAGCAATCTTCGCTCCAGTTTCCGTTCACATCCTGCAATTATTTCAAACGTAACCAACCACCCTCCGTAACCAACTCTTATATGATAACTGCTCAAATATCCATAACCATTCCAAGGTACATCCGTTCACAATTTCTATCTCGTCCTATCTAGAAAAGCTTGTCCGTTCCTATAACAATTGCATCGGCTTATTCCACCGTTGGATCCAGAACTACACACGACCTAATTCCCGTAAAATCAGGGATATGTAGGCAACTCAGAAACCGGAGTTCGGCCTATATTTTTTCAAGTCACCCCATTCGGTCAAAATCGTTCATCATTTCTTTAGCGACAACTCTTTCATCATTCCCGGGTAAAGATGGGCAGCTGTTGATACCCAAATTTTCCCTTATATATATATGTATACACACACTTTCAAAATAGTGCATATGTATCATCATTTTATTTATAAGCATACAAAAGTATTTTTCATAATTTTCCATAATTTTTAAAGACTTTAAATCGATTTATTTCTGCTTTTTATTATATAAATATCCAGTAATTATCCTCCAAATTATTTTTATGATGATTTAATCATATAAACTTATAATTTATACCAACATGATGTTTTAAATATTTTCCAGTGCATTTTTTATAATTACCTTTGCATTTTAGGGCTAATTGCACATTTTGCAATAATAGCCCATATGGATGTATACTTACATTATTTATGTAGAAAATAAATTTTTATATTTTTATAATGTTAATTAATTTTTTTGATCATTTTAGTGCACAAATGATTTTTTTAGTATTTATTAATTACTTTTATAAATTATTTATTTGTTAAATATTCAGTATTTAAAAACTAGCCTAAGAATTCACCTATTTTCAGACCAATTAATGGCCCAAAATATAACACCCTAGCCCCAATAACCCCCAACCCAATCAATTAAACCAACCCGATCCAAGACCCCAGTTAATCGTGGTCATTGATCTCTGAGATCAACGGCCCACATTATTCCCTCCTTTTTAATTACCCTAAACACCCCCTAACCCTAAACATTCTCACCACCCGCCGCCCCTAAATCCTCTCTACTCTCTCTTCTTCTCTGAGAAATCCTAGTTGCCGCCTCTCAGAACCTTGCCATAATCCCTCTTCTAGTGGGATTTCCCTCTCCTCTCCTTACCATATTAGTATGTTTCCGCTATTGGTTGATTCTCCATGATATTACCTAGTACTTGCCTAAACATGGAACGTACTACCACTCTGATCCTGTTCGATTGACTCCCATCTCATGAATCTGGACGATATTCCGTCTATACATGTTTACTCTACACCATGTGAGTCCGATTTTGCTTATATTTTGTTGATTCTCACTTACCCTAAAACTAGGGTCTACAGATTTTCTTCAAAATTGGTTCAAGTCTTTGATTTTGAGTGTTATCTTGTCTATATTCATCCTAGTATGTGTGAGTTTGATTGCCCTTGTTTAAATTCTGCTGATTTTTCACTTGCCTTAAAAGTTAGGGTTTTTTAGATCTTGTTTTTTCTTAATTAGTTTGTTTCACTGATTTTGGTGCTATTTGTGTCTCTGTTCATCTTTGTGTTAAAGATTCTGTTAATATTTTGTTTTTCCTAAAATTAGGGTTTATTTATTTTTTCCTTAAATCCGATTTTATTTGATTCTGCATGATAATATTTCCTTATTTGTGTTTGATTTTACACTCTTCCTTATTTACTTGTTTGATCTCTGTCACTATATAAACCCCTCCTCATTCCCCTTTAGGACAGATAGGGAATCGCTTGAATCTCATTAAAAATTCAAAGCTTTACTCTGTTATTTCTTCATTATCCCGTTCTATACTTTGGTTCTTGGCCGGCTGAAAGCCAAGGCCACTAAATTCTAGGTTCTTGCTTCTCGTTGATGTTCAAAATACTGTGGACTTTTATTATTTCTTGTATTTTCACTTAATTTGTGAGTTATTGAACCTTTGTAATTTTGTTCCTATGTATCTACAATTTGCATGTGTCTTCACTTCTGTAGTTCGTTAGTTTAATGAGTTTTCTGGGTTGTTTTGTGTGCGATTCTTTTTATTTTACTCCAATTTTAAGGTTTCCTTAACATCTAAATTCATGATGTTGATAGCTCAAATCATGTCTAAACTTGATTCGAGTAAATTAGATTTTTCTCAAGTCTAATTAGGCAATGTGTTATGAACTACTGTTGTGTATGGCCTTTGCACTTGTTAGCATCCCTTTAGTGTTTAATTCTGCTTAGGGTTGTCCACTCTGTTATTTGAACATGCTCCATCTGCATAATTTGAACTTCCTTTAGTTAATTGGTCTATTAGGTCAAACCTGAATGCTTACACTTATTATATGACATGGGTTAATCTTCCCTTTCTGTTCTGAATCTCTATATTGGCAATCTTATATATGTAGTATGTTTCAATTCTGTGTCAAGATCATGTTCTATCAACCATGACTAGTTCCCAGTTAATATAATCCTCATCATGTCTTGGTTCACTTGATTTACCAGTAGTTTTCATAGTTTGTGCTTCCATATCATGTCTAAATGTTGTTCTACTGCCTGATGTGAAGTTAACATGGCTATCTTATAACACTGGGATATATGCTTTGCATAATTTGGACCTTTAGGTTTTCACTTGTTTGGTATTATGTATCTATGTATGATGATCTTTGTGAATCCTGCAAACTGGTTATTTTCCTAACTCTGTCAATATGCCTATGTGCTATGTGTTTAACTTGTTTCTAAGTCTTTACTAAGCTTGTTTTTAAATCCCGTGACTTGTTCGATTATATGCTCTATATGCTCAATTTGGTCATGTCTGTTTAAATTATAAGTGTATCCCTCAATTCCCGTCTCTTAATCTTGGTCCACTCTCTTTCACTTGTTAACTAGGCTCTTTTGAGTTCTCATTCTTAGCCGGCTGAAAGCCAAGGCTACTTAGGTTCTACCATTTGACCTACTTAGTGTGAGCTTGGCTCGGGGTCCAATTGAGACCCTTATGAACTCTAACGCACTAGGATTTCATCCTTATTCATTCCTTGAATGTCCTCTATTAACCTCCCTAGTGTGAGCACTGCGTTGGGTTTTTGAAGACCTTGGGAACTCTGACACACTAGGGTCTGGTTCCTTCCTAGTTTCTCAACTCTGCCTTTTTACCTACTGGTTGAATCAATTGGTTTCTAGTTGCTTTACATAAATGAAGATATGATTTCTGGGTTGTTGTAAACTGTATATGAGAATGAAGGCCTGGCCAGGCCGAGTATCTTTTGGGCCTGCCTTAGACTCACTATAGCTATTTTTACTCTGTAATTTATTCCATTTATTGGGTCTGTAATAATGTTGTAATAACAATTGGAGTGTTAGTAAAATTGGGAAAAGGGGTTTTAACATTTTCATGAAATAGGTAGAAATCTTGTTTATAGGTTTTTACTTTGCTCAAATACGTTCTGTCATTGTGTGTACTAGATAACCTGCCTATAGGTATTTACTTTGTTCAAATATGTTTTCCTATGATGCATGTTAGATAGCTTGCCAATAGGTATTTAGTTTTACGTATTTTCTTCCACATGCTAGAAACCATGCCTATAGGAAACTAAATTACCAATGTCTCAATGTGCATTACAACATATTCATTAGGCGCTATAGAATTCTGTTAATTTACGTGCTACCTAATCTGCAATTTAGAAATCATGCCTATAGGGTTAATTGGTTAATATGATGTTGTTCACTTAGTAAACATGCTAATAGGATCTTAAATCAGTCTTAATTATTGATTATAGAAATAATGCCTATAGGGTCTGAAATCGGTCTTAACCATTGATTATCTTTCTCGCTTCCTTTAAGTGCTAATGTTGAACTCTCAACATTGTGTCATTGCCACTATTAGAAAGCATGCCTATAGGATCCAACTAAGAAATTCTGAATATTCTCCTGTGGTTACCATCGCCAATTACTGCATAAATCACCTAGATATCATGCCTATAGGTTTAACCTCTTATAAACTATAATCAGTAGGAAACTGCATAGTCACTTAGACATCGTATTTAAAAAAATGGTACCTCGCGTATGAAACTGTTTGCATATTAAGATCCAGAATCACATAAAGATCATATCTATAGGATTTAATGACTTTAACTTGTCTAAAATCTACAACTGCCAAACGCCAAATTGTGTCATGCCCCAAAATCTATGGATGCGACCGGCACTCAACCGGGTGACCCCAGTCAAGCGAACCTGATCGGCCTTTCCTACCCAACGCGTTTTCCCGTGTTTATAGCATACATTATTTATGTGAAACAGTGAGATAAGCTTAAAAGTGTGTGATTACCACAACAAATCCAATTTTTCCTCATTTTACATTAATATGCTAGATTTCCCCAAAACATACATAATAGATACAACACTTCCCAATACGGACCACGATTACGAGCCAATACAACCAGTGTCCAAAATATATACATACACCCACATAGTGTCTACGGAGCCTCTAAGAGTACTAGGGGTTATACAGTACTTACCGCCAACAAGGCCCCGGCTATACCTTACAATACATAATATACTCAAAAAGGAGATGGCATGAACTACACATGGCCCCGAGAGGAAGTGGGGATCACCGGTACAGCTGAGAAAGGATGAGGAGAAAGCACCCCTAATGGCGAGCTGAGCAACCTGCTATGGACCCACCTATATCCATATAAAACGATGTAGCGCCCCGGAAAAAGGGACGTTAGTACTGTGGAATGGTACTAGTATGTATGAACAAACTTTATCCCAAGTACAATACACAATTAAGAGACAGTAATAGAACCAGTTTCAATGCACGTGGAAAGAAACAACCAAAATCAAACAAGTTTCACAATCTCTCCTTTTTTCCCCTTTCAACATCATCATATTCAAGAGCTCATAGATTTTCGTTTCAGTAGTGATAATGATCACATTCCATCCTTATTACCTCGGCCACCCTTATATCCACAACCCATCAACCTTATTACTTCGTGTTGCAGCGCGCGACCCGACCCTGCCTGACAATTTAAATTCACAACAACAACCACAAACAATTACATCACAAGAATCATCATTTCAAGGAATACAAGTTCATATCAACAATTTATTTATTTTTGCCCAAGGCACCATAACTCTCATTGAGTAGTAATTCATGTACACGGTGTTGCCATAATCGGTCAACTCAATTACATCATTTCACAATACCCTTTTTCATTACTTTCCACGCACGAATTTGAGCCATTATATACATTCCCACACTTGGGCACTTCAACAATCTTTCATTCATTACACATCCTTTCATATCGATACCCTTTAGCATTTACGAGCTTTGCACATAACGAAATTGGCACATCAAAGCACTTTTCACAACCTCATATAGAACGGTAGCATGACACTCAAGTAGGACAATCAGAGAATAGAATCTTATGTATCAACACATTTGAACAATCAATTTACATATTTCCAAACAAGGTACACATGCCGCATACTCGGACCGAACAAGAGGATTCTACGAAGGTTAAAGTTAGCCATACATACCTCGAATCGGGATTTTTCCTTAATTTCTATCTCAAATCACCGGACCTGCTAGCACCTTCAATCTGATTCACAATGCGGCACATTTAAACTTAGAATTAGGAATCATGAAAATGTCTTGAACTCATTTGAGCTTTCTATCAAACACTAGGTGTTCCTTTAGATTAAATAACACCTTTTTAGTGAAAGGTTACTCTAACCTATTTTTCTTTACTAGATTGTGATAAATTGGGTACATGCATGCAAGATTCTTAACCCCATATTTATGAACTATCCTACCCATGTTTCATTTTAACAAAAATCTGTAAATTTAGGTTAATAGGGTAGAAGCTTACCTCTTAGAGTGAAGAAATTTGTGTCCTACTTGATTAGTTCCAAGCTTGAGTGATGAAGGAAGACCAATTTGATGAAGTTGGGACTTTCTCTCTCTAGAACCCACTCTTTCCTCTCTCTAATATCTCAGAAAAATGGATAAAAATGAAGGGTAGGGGTATTTTAATGAACTAGGGTCGGGTTTTAAAAGTAGAAAAATTTAGGGCCCGACACAAGAATGCGGTCAGGAATGCGATCCCATTCCTGACATGCGGTCCGCAGACTCGATCGCATAATGGCCCTCAAGATGGGCCAAAATTCAAAACACACTGCCCAGGTATGCGACCATTGTACGGTCCGCATGCACGTTATGCGATCGCATAATGCATCACATAACTTCCCTCCCAAAATCAAAGGCAACAATGTGACAGTATGCGGTCCGCAGAACTGAAATGCAATCACATATTAGACCGCATAGTTAACCTCAAATGGGGCAGTTATTTGCCCATGTATGCGACCATTTTGTGGTCCGCATACACATTATGTTAGTGCGTCGCATAACACCTACTTTCTAGAAAATTTTATTCTTTACGTTTCGGGGTACTTTTTACTCATTTTAGGTCCGTTTTAAAATTTCCACAATAAAAACAACCCAGGGACTCATTCGGGCATTATTTTAAACGAGAAAATTTTACGGGTCTTTATATCCTCCCCCCCTTAAAAATCATTCGTCCTCGAATGAGGGTTTTTGGAAATCATTCAGTTTTGAAAGCATGATATGCAACTTCCAGATTTTCACTAACTCCAATATTTCAGTAAAAAATTCCGCCAAAGTTCCCTTTGTAATTAGACCTATCTACCTGTCAGATAGCCCCCGAAACACATTTCCAAGCACCATTACATAGTTCTTTCTTCTTATACCACAAATTTGCACATGATTCACATTTTTGCACATAACTTGGTCGTTTTAATGAGTCCCATACAACCCAATCACCTCAATACACTATATTCGTTTCAATTAATCATTATCAACCTACACTACCATTAATCACTTGCCTAACACATAAGTTCCACAAAACTTTTATTTACCTTAAGGGTTGCACACTACCCAAATAGAACTGCAGGTTCAGTTTTAGCACACATTGGGAAATTACAACAATAAGGCAATTAGGGGAAGATGGGGTGCTTTTGCACATAACTAAAAAAAAATATCGTTTGCTTAGAGATGACAGTTCTGACGACACTACTAGACTTATTCAAACAAATGGGGATATTTTTCTTTCATCTCAGTTTCTGCTTCCCACGTGGCTTCCTCAATGTGCTGACTTTGCCATAATACTTTAACTGAAGCAGTTTCTTTGTTCCTCAATCTACGAACCTGTCTATAAAGAATAGCAACCGGAACCTCTTCATACGATAATTCTTCATTAACCTCAATAGTCTCAACTGGCACGATGGCTGATGGATCTTCAACCACTTTCTTCAACATGGACACGTGGAACACCGGGTGCACTAATGACAATTCCGGGGTTAATTCCAACCTATAAGCCTCTTGTCTTATCCTTTGAGCAATCCGATATGGCCCGACATAACTTGGGATCAATTTACCTTTCTTCCCAAACCGCATCACTCCCTTAATGGGAGATACCTTCAAGAATACCCAATCATCAACTTGGAATTCCAATTCTCTTCGACGGACTTCCACATAGGACTTTTAACGGCTTTGAGCGGTTTTCATCCTCTCCCGAATGACTCTGACTTTTTTTTCCAATGCCTGGTGCACAAGATCTGGCCCTAACAATTCTGCTTCACCAACCTCGAACCACCCAATCGGAGATCTACACTTCCTTTCGTACAATGCCTCAAATAGGGCCATCTGAATACTAACGTGAAAGTTGTTATTGTAAGCAAATTCGATAAGCGGTAAATGATCATCCCAACTACCCTTGAAGTCCAACACACAAGCCCGTAACATATCTTCAAACGTCTGAATAGTCCGCTGTGCCTGACCATCAGTCTGCGGATGGAAAGTTGTGCTGAGATTTACCTGAGTACCCAAACTTTGCTGAAATTTCCTCCAAATATTAGCCGTGAACTGGGCTCCTCGGTCTGAGATAATAGAAACGGGAGTACCATGAAGCCTGACTATTTCCTTGGTATACAACTGAGCATAATGTTCTTCATTATCGATGGACATGACCGGCAAGAAGTGAGCTGATTTCGTGAGTCGATCCACTATCACCCAAATCGAGTCGAACTTGCGCTGAGTGCAAGGTAACCCTACCACTAAATCCATGTTGATCATTTCCCATTTCCACATTGGAATTTCCATAAGCTGAGTTAACCNATCGAGTCGAACTTGCGCTGAGTGCAAGGTAACCCTACCACTAAATCCATGTTGATCATTTCCCATTTCCACATTGGAATTTCCATAAGCTAAATTAGCCCACTAGGCCTCTAATTCTCGGCCTCCACCTGCTGACAATTCGTACATTTAGATACAAAGTCTGCCACACCTCTTTTCATACCGCTCCACCAATAAACTTCCCGGAGATCTTGATAAATTTTCGTAGAACTTGGGTGCATGGAATACCTGAAATTTTGAGATTCCTCCATCACCCCCTCCCGAAGATTATCCACATCAAGAACACATAACCTTCCCTAGCACCGCAAAACACCATCATCGCTCCCGAGTGAAAATGCCGAAATCTTGCTATTCAAAACTGCCTCCTTCAACTGCGCCAATGTTGGATCAATAAACTGCTTCTCCTTGACTTCCGCTACACGTGATGATTCTTCCCCGTTACGCACCATGAATTTCCCCTCGTCTGAGGTTGAGAGACAGACCCCAAGACTAGCCAATTGACAATCCTCCCGAGCCAACACCCTCCGATCTTCCTCCAAATGAGCCAGACTACCCATGGACTTCCGACTGAGAGCGTCGGCCACTACATTTGCTTTCCATGGATGGTACATAATGTTCATATCGTAATCCTTAAGCAATTCTAACCATCGCCGCTGTCTTAAATTCAACTCCTTCTGCTTGAACAAATATTGGAGACTCTTGTGGTCTGAGAACACGTCCACATGGACCCCATACAAATAATGCCGCAAGATTTTTAATGCAAACACAACTGCCGCGAGTTCTAAATCATGCGTCGGATAATTCTTCTCGTGATCTTGAGTTTCCTGGAAGCATAGGCTATAACCTTCCCATGTTGCATCAACACACACCCCAAACCAACCCTTGAAGCATCGCAATAAACCAGAAATCCCTCCGTGCCTTCTGGTAAAGTTAACACCGGTGCTGAGGTCAATCTTGATTTCAATTCCTGAAATCTCTTCTCACAAGTGTCGGACCATTGGAACTTAGTTGCCTTCTGCGTCAATTTAGTCAATGGGGAGGCGAGGGTAGAGAACCCCTCCACAAACCTCCGATAATACCCGGCTAGACCCAAGAAACTGCGAATCTTGTCAGGGTCCTTGGTCTAGGCCAATCCTTCACCGCTGTGATCTTCTGGGGATCAACCTAAATCCCTTCTCTGGAAACAACATGACCCAAAAATGTGACTGACTCCAACCAAAATTCACATTTTGAAAACTTGGCATAAAATCGGTGTTGATGAAGAGTTTGCAGAACAGCCCTGAGGTGATTAGCATGATCCTCCCGACTGCACGAGTAGACAAGGATGTCATCAATAAAAATAATCACGAAGGAGTCGAGAAACGGTTTGAAAACCCGATTCATAAGATCCATGAAAGTGGTTGGAGCATTGGTCACATTACCAAAAATTCAAAATGGCCATAACGAATTCTGAAGGCGGTCTTAGGAATATCCTGCTCTCTGATCTTCAACTGGTGATACCCCGACCGTAAATCAATTTGGAGAAGAAACTCGCACCCTGCAATTGGTCGAACAAATCATCTATCCGAGGCAATGGATACTTGTTTTTGATAGTGACTTTGTTGAGCTGCCGATAATCAATACACATCCGAAGTGACCCATCCTTCTTCTTGACAAAAAGAACCGGAGCGCCCACGGCGACACACTCGGCCGAATGAACCCCTTCTCTAATAAGTCTTTCAACTGCTCCTTTAACTCTCTCAAATCTGCCGGCGCCATTCTGTATGGTGGAATACATATCACCTGCGTATCTGGCAAAACATCAATCCCGAAATCGACCTCTCTATCTGGCAGAATCCTGGAAGCTCTTCTGGAAATACTTCAAGAAACTCATTCACGACTGGGACGGACTCGGGGGTAGACACTTCTGAAGTTGTGTCCGCAACCCAGACCAAATGATAAACACACCCCTTTTTAATCATCTTCGAGGCCTTAAGGTAGGAAATAAAACTGCCCTTTGGCACCACACCATTCCCTTTCCACTCAATAACTAACTCATTAGGAAACTCTAATCTCATAATTATGGTTCGGCAGTCGAGTTTAGCAAAGCACGAGTAAAGCCAATCCATTCCCATGATAACATCAAAATCTACCATCCCAAGTTCGATAAGATCGGCCGTGTTATCTCGACCACACACCATTACAACACAATTCCTATAGACTCATGCGGCTGTAATGGAATCACCAACCAGAGTCGACACGGATAACAACTCATGAAGTTGTTCGGGTTCTATCCCAAAACTTGAAGCAATAAATGGGGTAACATAGGACAAGGAGGATCCCGGATCAATAAGAGCATAACAATCAATGGCTTGAACAGCCAGAATACCTGTAACCACATCTGGAGAAGCCTCCGCACTCTGGAGACCACTAAAAACATAGAACCGGCTGGGTCCACCTCTACGACGAGCTCCACCTCTAACTGCCCCACGCCCTGCTGGAGCTGGAGGACATATTGAAGATACGGCGACTGAAGAACCGGATGGCTGAGCGAAACCACTACACATGCCGTGACTGGGTGCACGGAAATACCATTGAATATGACCTCTCACCTCACACCCGTAGCATATGGGGACATCCTGGTAACAAGGCTCAGTGTGGTACCTCCCACACTTAGGGCACAAAGCCCTCCTCTGCTGCTGGAACCTCCCTCTTGGACGACTGGGCTGATGGGGTCTCCTACTACCTGATCTTGGCCTCCAGTGACTGCTCTGCTGATAACGGGGCACTGATGGCGGTGCACTAGATGAGGACTGAGCATAAGACTGGGATGGCCCTGATGCTCCTCTCCCTTGAACTGGTATCCCTCCTCCAACTGAACCCCCCGAGTAGCCCGCTGACCGGGTCCTGCTGATACTCTCCCTCTCCGACCATATCTTTAATTTCCTAGCCTCCATGGCCTGGGCGAATCCCACTATCTTACCATAATTCATGTCTGAGTGCAAGGCAGCTGTAGCAGCTTCATTCACAACCAAGGGACTGAGGCCCTGAACAAACCGTCAAACTCTGGCATCCATAGTCGATACCAACTGAGGGGCGTACTTGGACAACCTCACGAAATCCATGTGGTACTCCCACACACTCATGTTACCCTGCTTAAGAACCTCAAACTCCGTAGCGCGGGCTGCCATGTGGTACTCCCACACACTCATCCCATCTCGCCGGAGGACTTCCCTCCCCATGGGAATCCTCTCACATATCGAACCAGGAATACGCTGCTCCCCTCAACCTGTAAGATGCTAACTCAACCCCCTCTGTCTTTGTAGACTTCATAACCCGAAGCGTCTTGTACATTTCATCTATAAAGTCATGTGGATCGGCCTCTGGATCAATACCTGAGAACTCTAGAGGGGCCAACCGCAGAAACTGGTTGACTCTTGAACCGGCAGAATCTCCCTGTCCGCTAGAGGACGCAGGGGCAGCATGAGATCTTTAGGCCTGAGCGGCTACTAACTGAGTCAACATACGAATAGCTCCCCTGAGGTCCCCATCGGAAGCACCTGGACCTGGAGCTGGAATCGAAGAAGGATCAGGAATATCGGCGGGAGGGATTGTAGCACCCTCCGCCGCAGCAGGAATATGAACACTCTGATCTGGAACAGATAGGCTAGATGGATTCAAGGTCGGGGATTCTCTCTCACCCGCACCATCGAGTACAGAATTCACGGCCACACTTGGGGCGACATTGGCCTCTAGGACGAGTCGGGCCCTTTTCTTTGGTGCCGTCACAAAAAATTTTGGAACAGAGCACGAGTTAGACAAGAATATTCTCACTTTCCACTTCACCGCACGATATAGAATAACAATGAAAAGGGTGTTTCCTAAATTTCCATGTAGCCCCCTGATTATAGATGTGGTCGAAAACACACCGATAAGAAGGGCTCTACTAGACACGGCCCCGAGAAATCCTAGGACACTTTTAAAACCTTAGGCTCTGATACCAAATTTTTCACGCCCCAAAATCGAGGGATACGACCGGCACTCAACCGGGTGACCCCAGTCAAGCAAACCTGATCGGCCTTTCCTACCCAATGTGTTTCCCCGTGTTTATAGCATACATTATTTATGTGAAACAATGAGATAAGATTAAAAGTGTGTGATTACCACAACAAATCCAATTTTTCCTCATTTTACATTAATATGCTAGATTTCCTCAAAACATACATAATAAATACAACACTTCCCAATACGGACCACGATTACGAGCTAATACAACCACTGCCCAAAATATATACATACACCCACATAGTGTCTACGGAGCCTCTAAGAGTACTAGGGGTTTATACAATTCTTGCCGGCAACAGAGCCCCGGCTATGCCTTACAATACATAATATACTCAAAAAGGATGGCATGAACTACACATGGCCCCGAGAGGAAGTGGGGCTCACCGGTACAGCTGAGAAAGGATGAGGAGAAAGCACCCCTAACGGCGAACTGAGCAACCTGCTATGGACCCACCTATATCTATATAGAAAGATGTAGCACCCCGGCAAAAGGGACGTTAGTACTGTGGAATGGTACTAGTATGTATGAACAAACTTTATCCCAAGTACAATCAAACAATACACAGTTAAGAGACAGTAATAGAACCAGTTAATCAATGCACGTGGAAAGAAACAACCAAAATAAAACAAGTTTCACAATCTCTCCTTTTTCCCCTTTCAACATCATCATATTAAGAGCTCATAGATTTTCGTTTCAGTAGTGATAATGAACACATTCCATCCTTATTACCTCGTCCACCCTTATTACCTCGACCACCCTTATCACCACAACCCATCAACCTTATTACTTCGTGTTGCGGCGCGCAACCCGACCTTGCCTGACAATTTAAATTCACAACAACAACCACAAGCAATTACATCACAAGAATCATCATTTCAAGGAATACAAGTTCATATCAACAATTTATTTATTTGGGCCCAAGGCACCATAACTCTCATCAAGTAGTAATTCATGTACATGGTGTTTCCATAATCGTTCAACTTATTTACATCATTTCACAATACCCTTTTTCATTACTTTCCACGCACGGCTTTTAGCCATTATATACATTCCCACACTTGCGCACATTAACAATATTTCATTCATTACACATCCTTTCATATCGATACCCTTTAGCATTTACGAGCTTTGCACAGAATGAAATAGGCACATCAAAACACTTTTCACAACCTCATATAGCACGGTAGCATGACAGTCAACTAGGACAATTAGAGAATAAAATCTTACGTCTCAACACATTTGAACAATCAATTCACATATTTCCAAACAAGGTACACATGCCGCATGCTCGGACCCAACAAGAGGATTCTACGAAGGTTAACGTTAGCCATACATACCTCGAATCGGGATTTTTCCTTAATTTCTATCTCAAATCACCGGACCTGCTAGCACCTTCAATCTAATTCACAATAAGGCACATTTAACAAAAATTAGGAATCATGAATATGTCTTGAACTCATTTGAGCTTTCTATCAAACACTAGGTGTTCCTTTAGTTTAAATAACCCATTTTTAGTGAAAGGTTACTCCAACCTATTTTTCTTTATTAGATTATGATAAATTGGGTACATGCATGCAAGATTCTTAACCCCATCTTTATGAAATATCCTACCCATGTTTCATTTTAACAAAAATCTGGAAATGTAGGTTAATGGGGTAGAAGCTTACCTCTTAGAGTGAAGAAATTTGTGTCCTACTTGATTAGTTCCAAGCTTGAGTGTGAAGGAAGACAAATTTGATGAAGTTGAGACTTTCTCTCTCTAGAACCCACTCTTTCCTCTCTCTAATATCTCACAAAAATGGATAAAAATGAAGGGGAGTGGTATTTTAATGAACTAGGGTCGGGTTTTAAAATTAGAAAAATTTAGGGCCCGACACAAGAATGTGGTCAGGAATGCGATCGCATTCCTGACATGCGGTCCGCAGACTCGACCGCATAATGGCCCTCAAGATGGGACAAAATTCAAAACACACTGCCCAGGTATGCGACCATTGTACGGTCCGCATACACGTTATGCGATCGCATAATGCGTCGCATAACTTCTCTCCCAAAATCAAAGGCAACAATGCGACAGCTATGCGGTCCGCAGAACTGAAATGCGATCGCATATTGGACCGCATAGTTGACCTCAAATGGGGAAGTGATCTGCCTATGTATGCGACCATTTTGCGGTCTGCATACACGTTATGCGATCGCATAGTGCGTCGCATAACACCTACTTTCTGGAAAATTTTATTCTTTAAGTCTCGGGGTACTTTTTACTCATTTTAGGTCCGTTTAAAAATTTCCACAATAAAAATAACTCGGGGGCTCATTCGGGCATTATTTTAAATGAGAATATTTTACGGGTCTTTACAATTTGTTCGCGTTCATTTGTTGTCTAAGTGAAGAGGCTAACTTGAGAACTTATTTGCTTTTATATGAAAGTCCAACTTGTTGTGTATGTCACCTAGTTTTATCACTTTTGAGAAACCTAAGTTAAGTCTAGAACCACCTAAGATAGAGGTCGAAACGCCTCCTGGACTATAGGAATGGGACGGGTAGTGCACACATAAGGTACAATTTATAATCAATTAGTGCGCTTTAGGTAAACAACTTAAAGAGAGTAATCAGGTAGCAGATGATAGTCTGTGCCCGCTAGATAATACGAGTAACACCCCACCTCGAGGTATTTACGAAGTATTATTTATGTTGCACGGAATGATCATTTAGGTTAAAAAGCTTAGGACCCCCCACCTTTCCTTCAAATCAATTATTTTATTTGCCCAATTTTATCTTTCCTCTTTATTGGACTAATTCATATAATTCGAGTTCGGCCAGGAACTACAGTTGTGAACCTGGAGGAATGCCTAACACCTTCTCCTCGAGGTAATTTGAGCCCTTACCCGATCTTTGGTGATGCAAACTGGTTAAACCAGAGTTGCTTGCAAATAGGTTCCCTAACGCACCTCAAACCCGTTAGGTGGCGACTCTCTCTTTTAACTCCTCTTCCTTAAAAGAGTTGTCACACGTCGAAACATGATTTCGTGAGAAAAAGGGGCTCGACAACGAATCGTGCCCACATATATTGTTCGAGCCCTGGCTTAAACATGTATGCATATATGACTATTTTGATCAAGAATAAAGAGAAGTACTTTCCTTACAAACATCTGTTGTTTAAATTTTTTCCTCTTTACATCTCTTAAAGAGCTTCGTACTATAACGAGCCTAAGGGAAATACTTAACCAAAACACGAACGACTTCTCCTTCACTCGAGGGGACTGCCGTTCAGCTCACACAGCCCAAGTTATCAGGCCTCGGGGACAAAATACCTAATAGACAATTCCCGGCCACGACCAAATCGCTCGGGGACTATTATTCGGGGCAAGCCCTAACAAAATGAAAAAATAAGCCCAATGGGCAGATCCCGAACTAAAAGGCTACGGCTAATTTAACACGGCTTGTAGACGTCCATAATTCATAATAAAAATAGGCGTTCAAAAGAGAAAAAATTCCTTCACAACCGGTTCTAAAAGGATATCCTCAGCAAAGTCACAAATTTAATACATCTTCGGGAAAGACTTCGATAATATCGAGCCCCAAAAACTCTAATAAAGGCAAGGGTTGTTCGAACACAACCTTGTTGTCTTATGCTAAGGCTTTTCAACCTTTGTGATTAAAAATAACAAAGCAAAGGAAAAAACTTAAGAGCTGAAAGGTAAAAGAAAGCCTTATATTTATATATAGCATGATTTTATTTACAAGGGCCAAATCGGCCCAGTCCAAAAAATTTACAACGGCCCAAAACAGCCTCAGGAAAAGTGAAAAAAGAAGAACAAAAAAAGTACTAAGTCTTAAGAGGCTTGGTCTCCATCAGAGGAAGCATCTCCGTCCTCGGGGTCTTCCCATATTCGGATTCACTTAGGCTATCGGAGTCTTCCTCAGGGAAGTCTAGCTTTCGGGACCGGGTTTCTTCTAGTTGGGCATTCTCGACCTCGATCATGATGTCGAAATCTTAGGCTTGAGCGTCCTCGAAGACTTCCCTCCGAGCTTGCCTTTTTGCATGATCTATCATGCTCTTAGCCTTAGTCTGGATGGCCTCAACGTCGACCTTGAATTGGGCCACCTTATTATTAGCTTTAATATCTGCCGTGGCCACCTCAGATTTGGCCACCCCGAGCTCATTGGCTAAGCTTTTTTTTTTTATCAGAAACGGCCGAATCCAGATAAGACTGAAGCTCCTTGATCTTCTCGGCCTCCATCTAGGTTTTCTCTTTTGAAGCTTAAAGCTGAGTCTCGGCAAAATCTAATTGTTCTTGGACGGTCTCCTTTTTCGAGGCCAGGATATCCATGTTCTTCTTGAACGCTTCAGCCTCAACCCGTATCTCGTCCACCTTCTTTTTGAGCCGTCCGATCTGCTCAAGCCTCAGCTGGACCTACAGAATCGGATCGTTAGTCGTTATCTCCAACTCATCTTCACTATCCTAAAGTATTCAGAATACCTGCTCGATCATACCAGTGTGCTCATCTTGAGCCGCAACCAAATCAACCTGAAGCCACTCACTGAGGAGCCTATAAGTGTCGCTTTTCTTGGTGAGGCCCCGAACCTCAGCCTTGTGCTCCTCTCAAATTCCGAGGAAGACTTCGTGGTTCAACACCGAAGCCTGCAAGTAAGGAAGAAGATGTTAGAATAATCTATAATTCTGAGTATAAAATAAATAAAGAAGAGAATCTCAAAGATTACCCGATTCAGAGCGTGTTGAGCCTCATTAAACAGGCAAGCGGCTCCCACAACATTCTTCACGACTTGGCCCTCATCGGTCACCAAGCCTCTCAGATAGCTGGAAATTCCAACAGAGGGAGAGAAGAATCGAGCATCCTCTGGGACAGTAATCACTAGGTGTCATTTGCCGCTTGGTTTTGCGCTCGGAGCCAGGAATTGGTCCACCAGTCTCGGCTCGATCAAGATCCAGTAGCACCCGACGAAGGTATTTTCTTCGGCACCGGTATATCACCGAATCTGGTGACATCCTCGGAAGAAGCAGATTTGATCCCGTCAAAGAAACCATGGATATCGATTCAGTGACTTTCCAGCATGTTGGCGTCTTGGATCATAGTATCCGAAATCAAGTGGGGTCCCAAAATATAGACCACCCCGAGCTCGTCCCTAGGGACCTATTTCGTTTCTCGGGAAGCCTCGCCCCCGGTCTCTCTCTCCACCGTCTTTGCTGGGGACAAGGTGGCCTTTGCTCTTTCTAATTCAAGGACCTCGACCAAAGCTCCCTCATCAACCGACTCCGGTTCGTAGGACTTTTGTACTGAAGTAGTAGCCCGCACACGGGCCACTAGCTTGGAGTTATTTTCTTCTTCTTCTTCTTCTTCCGACTCATCCCTTAATCGGCGCATTGAGTCCGACGACATAACACTAGCATCCACCTTGGGCTTACGAGGCTTCCTTGCTGGTTTTTTCTTTTTTCGAGCCTAGGGGACTTGGAACCCTTTTTCTCCTTGACTGGCTTTGGAGTTGATGGCTGGGGAAGGATTTCTTCGTTACCAGAAGGGGGTCTCATTGCAAAATTCTTCCCGAGATCTACAAAAGAAAAAGAGATAAGTTCGAGAAAATGCCAGAACAATAACCAAGTCGAGGCAAAAACTTACCATGGTTAGGAGCCTCTCATCGACCCTTTGACAGCTCCATCCAGGCACGTTCGGAGTAGGGTCTTTGTGACACTAGGCCTTCGACCTATTCTTCAATTTCGGAATCGAGTCCGGCATTTGGGCCACAACTGCAACACCAAGCATATATGAGCAGAGAAGATAGAAAGTAAAACAACGAATTGAACACTCAAGGTGAAATATACTTACGTCTCATGTTCCACTTCTTATGGAACGACATGTCTTCAGCAGGAATCAGGTTCGAAGTCCTTATTCATTAAATTGGCCCATCCAGCCTCGATCCCGAGACTAGTCTATGCTGGAGAATAGGGCTCAACTTGCCTGGTGGGCAAGCTTAATCAGTCCTCCTCGGTAGAGTCGGGGACTGTAAAGGCGCATGAGGTGATCGAGGGTGAATGATACACCTCGACATTCACTTACTTCATCTAGACCATTCACAAGAAGCCAGGCAATGGAGTTGCAACACCTTGGATTGTTGATTATGAAGCTTGAAGCATCCGGGGGTGTTTTGGAGAAGTCTCAAGAATTGAAGCAAGAGGATGAGCTTGGATTAAGTTCTACCTAAAGTGGCTAATTTGCATTATAAGTCACTCTTTGGGGCTCTTTTAGGAATTCCTTGTACCTAAAATAGCACTAGTATAAATAGCTAAGCATCAATGCCTTTAGAATTAGACTTGATGAATGCTAAAACTTGAAGACATCCAAGCCTCGCAATCTTTCCTTATCTTTTAATTAATGCGTTTATGTTTATGCATTTAATTTCCTTTATTGCTTTGTTTATGCTTTCATTTAGGGGTGTTCATGGTTCGGTTTGGATCGGTTTTTCCCTAAAAATAAACCAAACTAAGTAAGTCAGTTTTTCAAATATTAGAACCAAACCAAACCAATTAAGTCGGTTTTTTCTCGATTCGATTTATGTCGGATTTTGTCGGTTTTTCGGTTTTTTCGGTTTTTTTCTTAAATATAAGACATACAATACCAAACACATATTCCGGCGACCACATTTTCAACGTAACACTATCAAATCAATTGTCCTTTGAGAAATCTATTATTTACTACTCCCTCCGTTCCAGTTTATGTGAACCTATTTCCTTTTTGGTCCGTTCCAAAAGGAATGAACCCTTTCTAAATTTAGAAACAATTTTGGTTAAACTTACAATTCTACCCTTAATGAGAAGCTTTTATAACCACACAAATACTCTGGGGCCCCTTTTTGAATTGTTTAGGACCACAAATTCCGAAGTCTTCATTTTTTATTAAACTTCGTGCCCAGTCAAACAGGTTCACATAAATTGGAACAGAGGGAGTAAAATATATTGATGATAATTGAATCAAATAGTGATGAGTAATTTAAGGACTCAATTAAAATATCTTGTTTTTAACATGAAATGGATTCTTACACTTAACAACAAAAAACTACCGATCAAACTAGAATATAAAGGTAAAGAACTGTACTAAAAGTGCAAACGATTAACATTCACCATAAAAAAATTTAAACATTGTATAAAAATATAAATATATATAGGTGTAATAATAAACTTGAAATAGCTACTCCTATAGCCGGTTTGGTTCGATTTTTTCGGTTATTTTCTTTATTAAAACCAAAACCAAACCAAACTTGATCGGTTTTTAATATTCAAAACCAAAACCAAACCAAACCAAAAAGTATCGGTTTTTTGGTCGGTTTGGTTTGGTTTTCGGTTTGGTTCGGTTTTTCGGGTTTTTATGAACACCCCTACTTTCATTAGTTCTATTGTGAGAAATTAGTAGTGAATGCTTAATTGCTTAAATACTTTATCCGAATTTTCAAGAATTGCCAATCTCTTTAGGGTTTTCATAACTTAGGGTTACAATTGATTGAGTTCAAATAGATAATTAGGCTTGATAATCTAATTGATTCTTGTTCTTCCAATCAATTGTATATCTACTCTTATTCTTGATTCAACATATTTTGCTATATTCGTATTTTCGTTCATAGTTCGTACCATCTTGGTATCCGAGTGGAGGTCAAGGATTTGTCTATCAATCCTTGTTTTTTGTTTCCGATTATCATGAAAATCTGAAAATTAAAAAAAAAAATCCAAAAAATAGTATTGTTACTGTTCATCCGAGTCTGAAAATAGAAAGTTGAGTTAAATATTCTGAAAAATCGAACTCAGTGTTCTCTCTCTATTGATATTGATTCTGATAATTTTGTATGTGCCAAAATTCATTGTAATCAGTTGAAATCGATAGTTTGAGTTGATTTTGAGCTGACATTTGAAGCTAGGGTTAACAATTTGAAGAAAAGGATGTCCGAAAACTCCCATTGAAGCTTCGACGAAGTTGGGGTATTTTGATTCTGAAATTAGGGTTAAAAATCAATTGGGTGTTTGTGATTCTAGTTGGAAACATCAACATAAAGCTGAATCTGAAGGATTACTTCGATTGAAACTGATTATCAAGGGTTTTGGTTCGAAAATTTGTCGAACAAGCTTTGACCAAGGAGATCGCTGGGTTTTCTGAATTCAGGGATTGTTTGAACAAATTAGCTATTGGGATTTGTTCCTGGTGTTATTTGGAAGTGATATATGAAGTTTGAAATCGATTGGTGAAGATTTGAGTGAGATTGAACCAAAAATTTTGAGCCGAGCTCGAAGAACAGCTTCAATTTTCTTGAATTGAATTCCTGAAGCTGTTGCTTAGCCTACGCACTCCTCAACACTTTGCTGCTAGTGTGTCTAAACTGGATTGAGGTTCTCTTGTTACTACTACTACTTGATTGAGCTCAGTTGAGGATAAACTGAAATATGCAATTGAAGTGTTAGTTGAACGTGTGATTGGATGAAAATAGCTTGAGTTCTACTGAATTAGGTGCACTAGTGGATAGCTTAGTGACTGAATTCTCAGCTTGTTTGTGGCTGCGTCTCAGTTCAAATTCTCCATTGTTTCTGCACTGTCAGGCTGCTGTTTTTCCCCTGTTCGAGCTACCATTTCTGTGCTTTTTAAGCTGATTGCTGCACTGTTTTGAACTTCAAAGTTGTGATCATTGTTTGAGCTGCTGAAACTGCAATTTTGAGCTGACATTGGAGCTAAGAAACTCTGCAGTTTTGTGCCTTGTTTCTGCACTGATCGTATCTCATTGTGCTTGTTTGTTTCAGAAATAGAAATTCGAAAATTGCTCTTTCTCCGTCAATTTTGATTCAGAGAACCTTGTGAATTTCTTCATTACCTGAGATTGAATTATTGATAGCTGAAATTCTCCTTGTTTAAACTTGTTGCCACTGGTTTCTAATAGCTGATGTTTTGAGATTGTAAGTCCAGTGAAATGCAAAATAGTTCCCACACTGCTTCAACATTTTGACAACTGAACTATTTGGCTTGTGGTTGAGTTTTCTGAGTTTTTGGCTTCTTGTTAATGACCTGATCAGGGATTAACATTGTAGAATAGCTGGAGTTTATTTGTTCCAAAAGTTTAGAGCATGTGCTGCTATTGAAATTGTTGACTAATTGCTGGGTTAGCTACTGAATTTGTTTAGCCAGAGCTTATGCTGTTTCCAGTCAAATCCTGCTACAAGTTTGCTGCCTAGTTTCTGCACTTTCAATTGTGAAGATCTGTTCAGTTCCTGCTTCTTGCCTGCATTGTTGCCTGGAATGGAACCTGAGAATTGTTGTGCATTGAGGCTTAACTCAAGGAAGAAAATTTGAATTAAAATCTGAAGATCAGGGGACTGAGCATACAACAGAATTGTACCAGTAGCTACACAGTTTCTGCAGTATTAACCTTCAGTTTGGAGCAGTATTTGGCAGCAAATCCTGCACTGCTCGAGCTGCAATTTAACAGCAAATCTGCAGAAATTTCACAACTGAAGCTGCACTGTTTCGCTTGCTCTGAAGAAGTTGTGAACTCCTACAGATTAGTGACCTGTTGAAGAATCTGCGATCCCAGATTTCCTCTGCACGCTGCACAACCAGTTGATTCTTTGTGCTCCATTAACAGTTTGTGACAACTGGTTATGGTGAATGGTTGGATTGCAGAAGTTCAGGAGAGTTCTGTTTCTGTCCAGTTTCTGTCCAAAAATTTTCTTTATTGTTAATTCTAAACTAGGTTAGCTTGATATTAGTTCATATTGAGTTTAATCTAGTTTCGTTGTGTGCTTTATTTTGTTTCGTGCCATTTCATTCATGCTTTTATCTTTTAATTTCATTGTGAATTGCTTGGTTCAAGTCCGTTTGCCTTTAATTGTCTGTCCTTGTGAATACACAACTTCCACTCCACCCTGAAGACGGTTGGAACTTGTTCTGAAACCTTGGGATTTAAGTTTGCAAGAAATTTTGACATTCACTACTTGAGCGGAAAAAGGCAAGAGTGAATAGGATTTTGAGCACGCAAACGCCAATTGGTGCAAAGTGTGATACACGAGGGTTGAGCGACATCAAGTGAGTTGGTGAGGACTTTTACTACTAACTTGTTTGCTCGTATTGTAGGTATCATGGAGTAAGGACAAACTTCTAGTCCTAATTGAGATCCAAGGAGTGAGACTCCGATGCATGAAGTTGTATCTATGCTTTATGACATAAGTGAGAAGGTTACCAATATTACCATATGGCAACACTAAACGGATGCAAGATTGTATTCCTTGATAGAGGAATCTCACTTGAGGCAACAAGGAAGGGAGCGTAGTATGACGCTTACTAATTCCTCTAATACACCCTCTCCTTCACAAGTGCGACAAATGCTTCAAAGGGAAAATTTGCAACACAACCAACCTAACCAAATACCACAAAACTTACCAAGGAAACTACAATCACTAAAGGGCCCTTATTTTCCTCCACCAAACTACCGACCACCTATCCCCTACCAACCTCCAACCACACATCCCCCACCATAATACCTCAACTTTAACCTTCTCACACTCCACCACAAGTTTACACTTCACCACCATAACCCCACCAAGGTTACTTTCCACCACCCCCAGTGTCCATCCCACAAGCACACAAACCACCATTTAGACCTCAAGTACACATACCCATAATACCACCACCCCAAATGACCCAACCTCGACCACCAATGAATCTACCTCCACAATATATACCTCAAGTTCCACCAAGGAGGAACAATCCCCCTCCCCGACCACCCATACCACCTCAAGACCCTCAGTTGATGAACAACCCACTTTTTCAACATGATCAAGAGGACACCCTTGAATGAGTTGGCCGATATCCAACAAGTCTTCCATGAAGAATATAAGGGAGATGTAGTATACCAAAGAGGAAGAGGCTACGTGAGAGGACGAGAAAGAGGAAGAGGTCGAGTGAGAGGAAGAGTTAGAGGGCATGGTCACGGGTTTGCACAAGAGCAATATGGGGATATCAACTATTTTGACGAGGGTGACCCGCTAGAGGACCAACCTTATCCTAGAGATACTAGAGGAGGTCTAGACGATGATGAAAGGGGTCTACAAGTTCCCAAACTAGTTCTTCCCCCTTTCAAGGGAACTAATGACCCACGAGAATATCTTGAATGGCTACTCAAAGTAGAAAGGCACTTTGATATCTACAACATAAGCGATGCTAACAAGGTGAAGTATGTCATTACTCAATTTGAAGGGAGTGCTTCATCATGGTAGGAAAAGGAGTTGAGGAGAAGGGGTAGACAGAATGAACCTCCAATAACTACTTGGAGAGCTTTGAAAAATGCTTTGAGGGCATGATATGTGCCCAATTACTATCAACATGAGTTGCTCAAGAAACTTTATACTTCCTACCAAGGGAGCAATATTGTTGAGGAGTACTATGAAGAGATGGAGACTACAAGATTGAGGTATAATGTTGATGATGATGACCAAGTTGTTATCACTAGATTTTTGGCGGGTCTTCACAAGGAAATTGGTGAATCTTTGGAGCTTTACAAGTTTGAAAGATTGGAAGATGCTTACTTGATGGCCTTGAAGGTAGAAAGGCGCACAGGAAACAAAAGCTACAAGTCAAAGGTTACTAGTTCTTCAACTTGGAACAATAATGATAAGCCTTGGAAATCCACAAACAATTGGGAGAAATCCAATGATTCCAAGGTTCAAGCGGACAAAAACAAGCTAAAAGTGGAAACTAAAGGGACTTCCAATGTTCAAAACAAGTCCCTTAGCAATGTGAGATGCCTTAAATGTCAAGGACTTGGTCACTACATGAAAGATTGTCCGAATAGAGGAGCTATCATTTCCATGGATGATGGAAGCTATCGAACCGAAGCTAGTGACCAAGAGCATAGAGATAGTGAACATGAAACAAGTGATGAAAAATTAGAAGAACAAGAAGATGATGCGCCGAGATCTTACTTGGTAACAAGAAACGTTTTGGTTGTAGCTAGAGATGATCAAGATCAAAGGGAGAATCATTTTCATGGAAGATCCAAGGTTTTGGAAAACCTTTACTCTCTCATCATTGATAGCGTAAGTTACGCTAATGTAGTAAGTTTCTCCTTGCTTGAACAAATGGATTTGCCAACAAAGAAGCATCCCTCACCTTATAGACCACAATGGCTACATGAGTGTGGAGACCTTCGAGTCACCAAAATGGTTCTCACAAAATTAAAAATAGGGAGATATGAAGATGAGTTTTGGTGTGATGTTGTTCCTATGCAAGCTTGTCATCTACTTTTGGGGCGACCTTGGAAATATGATAGGTATGGAAAGCATGATAGGAGAACAAACAAGTATTCACTTATCAAGGATGGTCAAAAGTTTACTCTCTGTCCCTTAACTCTGTTTCAAGTAAGTGAGAATTACAAGATAATGAGGGAGTTGAGACAAAAAATGAAGAGTGAACAAAAGAAGGAGAAGAGTAATGAGTGTAAGGCTCCAAGAGAAGACAAAAGTGAAAAAGAGACGGAAAAAGGGGTAAAGCTTCAATCTTTACAAGGTAAAAGTAAGAATGAAGGTGTGTCTAGTGTAAAGATTCAATTTTTATGTGAAAAAAGAGAAGAGGTACCGAGACCGCCGGTGAGCTTCCTTGCAAACAACTATAAGCCTATAACGGAAGTTGCTCATGAACCTATTATCTTTCTTTTTATGAATAAAGATTGTTTGATCGCTAATGATATTCTCTCTACCTTACCTAGTTCCATTTCTTCTCTTTTGCAAGGTTTCAAAGATGTCTTTCCATATGAGCTACCGAAGGATCTTCCCCTACTTAGAGGCATTGAGCATCAAATTGACTTTGTGCCCGGATCTCAATTTCCCAACCAAGTCGCTTATGGGAGCAATCTCGAAGCTACAAAGGAACTTCATAAGCAAGTGGAAGAGCTTCTAGAGATGGGATTTGCTCTTGAAAGTTTGAGCCCATGTGTGGTACCAGTCATACTAGTGCCAAAGAAGGATGGGAGTTGGAGGATGTGTGTTGATTGTAGAGCCATCAATAAAATCACGGTAAAGTATTATCATCCTATCCCTAGGTTAGATGATCTTCTTGATGAGTTGAGTGGTTCTCAAATCTTTTCCAAAATTGACTTGCGAAGTGGCTATCATCAAATACGAATGAAACCCGATGATGAATGGAAAACCGCCTTCAAGACCAAGTTTGGTTTATATGAGTGGATAGTTATGCCATTCGGCCTCTCTAATGCTACTAGTACTTTAATGCGTTTGATAAATCATGTCATGAAGCCTTTCATAGACAAATTTGTTGAGGTTTATTTTGATGACATTCTAGTATACTCTAAAACACTTGAGGAGCATATGGAACACCTTCATAATATTTTTGATGCTCTTAGGCGAGAAAGATTATTTGCTAATTTAAAAAAGTACAATTTTTTGTGTTGATAAAGTAGTCCTTCTTGGCTTTGTTGTTAGTGCTGAAGGTGTTGAGGTTGAGGAATCTAAGGTAGAGGCAATTAGGAATTGGCTTAGGCCTAAGTCTACCGGGGATGTTAGGAGTTTTCATGGCTTAACGGGTTTTTATAGACGATTTGTAAAAGGGTTTAGTACTATTACCCAAATTATCGAGAAAGATGAGAGTTTTCTTTGGGGTCTAGAACAATAGAAGGCTTTTAATGCCTTGTGTATACGGCTAAAATTGGAGAGCCCGATTTTATGGCCACTTCGGTGAAGACAAAGGTTCGAAGGACCGAGCTCGGCATCGAGGGGCACGTCGAGGGTCCTCGAGGCAGTACAAATCAAGGTTTGACATGGAAAGGCGGAAACTCCTAAAGGGCACATTGTTAAAGCTGACAAGGTACACAAAATAGTACAAGCTCGTACCGTGGCATTAAATGATTGTACCAACCATCTCTCTTTACATTAATTATATATGTACTATGTTGGGATCCCCCCCATATATAAAGGGAAACCTTGTCACTTTGTAACATATGTGATATTCAATACAAGAACAAAAACATTCTCTGCTTTTTAACGAAAAAATTCTCAACAATTGTCTCATTAAATTATTGCTTCTCATTTATTGTGTTCTTAAGTTATTCTTCATTTATTGCTTATTATTGATCATAAATAGGCCAAACTTAAGGCATTCAATATTGTTATACTGTTACCGATAGCCCCTAATCAATCTTCTCGAGCTCGATGACCACCCTCGAGACTGGCCTCTTCGATACCTGGTTTGCGCAATCTAGTTCTTTTCGCGCTTATTTCATTTTTCTCGCTTCATACTCAGCATTTATGGTCTAAGAAACCGGTATTAAAATTGATCACATATTTTTAGAACCACATAATCAAATATAATTGTAATAACCATTTTCAAGGTAAACAGTTTGGCGTCCACCGTGGGGTAAAAATAATAGTAATCATTTTAGTGTTGGTTTGCTAAAAACACAAGTTATTCTTCACACTTTTTCTTGCCCAAGAATCTTCAATTTCAGGTCAGAAAATATCTAACTCAGTAAACGCACACGAAAACAACGGTCCTAAGGACCACAGGGAGAATGGCGCAGCTGCTGCAGGTGCCCGTGTGCCACTGCAAAACCCTGAAGGGGCACAAGTGCAAATTCCTGTCGATGAAGGCCCGCGCAATGCCCAACATGTCGATGTGAGCTCTCATACAGACGAGAGCGTTCGTGAATGAGACCAGTGTGAAGCACAGGGAACCCCTGCTCAAAGGGAAAGGGAAGTTAGCCTTCATGTTTTTTTGAAATGGTGCAAGCACAACAAGTGGCTATTGTTAAGCTACAAAGCCATCAGAAAACCCCGAGCACAACACCACCAGAAACGGCTCCCCGAGTTGAACATGCACCGGAAAGATCGAGTGATAATGGGTCGGCAGCCGACCCTGCCATTATGAAAATGCTCGAGGACCTCGCTAGAAGGATTGAATCAGGCGAGAAGAAGATAGAGGCTAACGACAAAAAAATGGAGACCTACAACTCGATGGTTGATCAGATCCCAGGCGCACCCCTTATCTTAAAGGGTGTAGACTCTAAAAAGTTCGTACAGAAGCCATTTCCGTCAAGTGCAACTCTGATGCCTATCCCGAAGAAATTCAGAATGCCCGATCTCCCCAAGTACAATGGAATTTCGGACCCTAATGAGCACATCATTGCTTTCACTTGTGCTGTGAAAGGGAATGACCTGAGGGACGAAGAGATTGAATCTGTCTATTAAAAAAGTTCGGAGAAACGCTATCCAAAGGGGCCATGATGTTGTATCATAACCTGCCCCCCAACTCGATAGATTCATTTCCCATGATGGAGGACTCCTTTGTAAAAGCACATGCTGGTGCCATCAAGGTCGCTACAAGAAAATCTGATGTTTTCAAAATCAAGCAAAGGGAGAATGAAATGCTATGGGAATTCATGTCCCGCTTTCAACTAGAGCGAATGGAATTACCACCGGTCTTCGATGATTGGGCGGTGCAAGCCTTCACTCAGGGTTTGAATGAGTGAAGCTCGAAAGCTTCCAAACAGCTGAAGTCGAATTTAATCGAGTGCCCCGCCGTAGTTTAGGCAGATGTACACAACATGTACCAGTCGAAGATCAGGGTCGAGGATGACCAATTGGAGGCCCCCTCGGGCTCGATGTATCCTAGAGAGTCTTAGAAAAGGAATCAAGGCTTCCAGAAAGAGAGCCAAGGCCAAACAAAGAAAGGTATCAACCGTACGTAGAATATCGGAGAAACATTCTGAGGCGTAACGTAGCTCGAAATGACCAAAGGATGGACCGAGGACAGAGATGCAGGGGCGGTAGAGGAACCCCGACTATCTGAGTACAACTTCTACATCGATGTATCAGACATCATATCGGCCGTTAGCAAGATCAGGGACACCAGGTGGCCGAGACCCGTGCTATCAAATCCCTCACAAAGGAACCCCAACTTGATATGCGAATATCACGATACCCATGGTCATAGGACCGAAGATTGCAGACATCTTCGAGAAGAGGTGACCGGACTAATCAGCAAAGGATACCTTCGAGAATTCCTCGACGACCGAGCTAAAAATCAATTTTGGGAAGAGGCAAACAAGAAAAATGAAACAGAAGAGCCACGGCATGTCATCCACATGATTGTTGGTGGAGTCGATGTCCCTCAAGGACCCGTTTTTAAGCAGACCAAAGTATCTATCACCAGGGAAAAAAAAACTCGGAGCTACATACTTGAAGATGCCCTTTCTTTCAGCAAAGAGGACATCGAGACGTTGTCTCAACCACACAATGACACACTTGTAATTTCTTTTCTTTTCAATAAATTTCAAATTAAGCGTGTGCTCGTGGATCCAGGTAGCTCAGCCAATATAATTCGGTCGAGGGTGGTAGAGCAGCTCGGGTTGCTCGACCAGATCATACCCGCCTCTCGAGTCCTCAATGGCTTTAACATGGCAAATGAAACAACGAAGGGAGAAATCATCCTCCCAGTCAACGTGGACGACACAATTCAGGATACCAAGTTCCATGTCATCGAAGGTGACATGAGGTATAACACATTGCTTAGAAGGCCATGGATCCACAATATGGGGGCGGTTCCATCAACTCTTCACCAAATGATGAAATTCCCTACGAAGGATGGAGTAAAAATAGTATACAGAGAGCAACACGCAGCAAAAGAAATGTTTGCAGTGCACGATGTGGCACCGACACCTTCTGCATCGAAGGAGCTAAAAAACAAGCAAACAGCCAAGCAACAATCATAAACTACATCCTTGTAGGAACAAACAAAGGACTGTGTCGTGTCCTTAGAACTGATAACCAGAGCGTATCGAGGCTCGAGCGCCATCACAGCTAAGGTACAACCCTATCCTTTTTTCCTTTCACACTATACGCTAACCTGCGTGCAGGTGTTCGATTGAAAAGGGTCAAATCACCCCCAGCTCGAAGGCCTTAGGTTTGAAAGCATGCGTTGCACTCTTTTTCCCTCACATCAAATTTTATCCCAAAAGGGTTTTATCGGTGAGGTTTTTGACGAGGCAACATCCATATGCTACCTAAGAAGAACTCACCAAGTATTAAAGGCTTCTCTTTGATCAACCTCGAATACTGAGGGGCATCCCTCTCCAGGAGATCACTGAAATATACTAAGAGGGTCTCGACAGGAGAATGATGTATCGGACCAAACAGACGAATGAACCGTGTCCGTATAGAACAATCGAACCCTCGATGGAAAAAACATGTATACTTGTGCCAAGTAATCAGAGAAGTACCTTCTATCATCAAAACATTTCGTGCATCAAAAAAGTTTTCCATTTTTACAAGAGACAGCCCTAGGTAAAAAATCTAACAAACACACAGGAACTGTCCTCGACAGTCACTCTGACGAGTTGCCCAAAACTCGAAGCCATAAGGCCTCAGGGCATGTAACTTCGAGCTCATAAGCCCTCCTCGAGGAAACATCAATTCCAACTCAGGGACTATCCCCGACAGTCGGTTCATCGAGCTATAAACTCAAAGTTGTAAGACCTCAGGGAAGGAAAATTCTAACTCATAAGCCCTCCACGAGGCAATATCAACAGCGTAAACCCTCTTCGAGGCAACATATAAATTTGTAAGACCTTAAAATAGGCATAAACCCCATATCAAAGTCAAGGCTATATATTGAACTTGTAAGGCCCAAAAGTCATACCCTAGATATAGACGCCATGGCTATCTCACTCGGGGACTAAAAGGCTACGGCCAAACACAAATGATCACCATCATAAGGCTCCGGCCAAACTAACGCAATTCGGAGACGTCCGACTGTTGCCATAATATCACAGGCCTCTATCTACTTTAAAAAAACTTCAAAAAGAACTGGTTAAAGGTTGTGCCAACCTAAAGCGTAAGATCCCAAATCGGCAGCTAGCCGTATCGACCTTACGTGTAAGAGCCCAAGTCGCCAGCTACGGGTCATACCGACATAAAGTGCCTCAGGGCCAATTTGAAAACCTGAGGGTCGTTGAGCTCGAGCCGAAACCCAACTCGAAGACTAAGCCCAATACGGTTAACTAAAGTGCCTCAGGTCCAAATAAAGGTAAAGCCCGAGTCACCCGCTATATCAAAAATCATATAGATCTTACGCGTAAGAGCCCAAGTCGCCAGATACGGGTCATATTGACACAAAGCGCCGCAGGGCCAATTTATAACACCAAGGGTTTCATCCCAAAGTCCAACTCACTGGACCAACTACCAACAGGAAAATCAGATTAAAGAATATATATATATATATATATATATATATATATGTGTGTGTGTGTGTGTGTGTGTGTGTGTGTTACAAATACATATTTACAACGCTCCCACAAGAGTCTTATGCAAACAATAAAGTAGAAAATCTATTCTACTCTCGGGACCAGCTCCCTCAAAGGCCCCTCGGACTAGCTATCACAGCAGCTTTCAAGTATTAGCATCAGCTCAAGAGAGGAAAAATTTGGCAGCGGTCTTGTACGCCTCGACTTGCTTTATCTCTTCCGAGAGGTCAGAGCCCCTAGCATGTATCTCCTCGAGGGTCTCCCTCCGGGACTTGCATCGGGCATATTCATTGCCCCTCATCTCTCTGTTGAAATCCCCTCTCAGCTCAGCCTGTGCATCAACAACATTTTTCAAGTAAACGACCACCTTCTTATCAGCCTTTGCTCGAGCTACCTCAGCTTCTGTCTGAGCATCCACAACCTCTACCTTCATATTTAGAAGATCAACCTCGAGCTTGGCAATCCTGCTCGACTGAATTGAGTTATCTTCTCGGGCATTGTGAAGTTGTATCTCGAGGGCAGCAGCCTTAGCCAAAGCATTCCTTTAGGCCGCAACATGTACGCCTACTTGTGATGAGTGGTGATTTTACCACTCATTTTAGCTCTTTTTCGCTAGATTTTGCATCCTTTAATGATAACATGAGGTCGTTTATGGTGTGTATTGTTCGACTTTTAGGGAAATTATGCCATGAAGTGATTGGCGTTGAATTGAAGTGAAATTGAGCACAAATTGGTGGAAAAAGCACAAAAGCCTTCAGTGATTCCGTACATGCGGACTTTTGGTCGCTGGTGCAACATCGGACCAGCGAGGTAGTGCTCCGCACCTGCGAAACTGGCTCAATTGTACTGAGGTCACACCTGCGACGTGGTATTCGCACCTGCGGAACCGCAGGTGCGGTAGTTTGATCCGCGTCTGGGGAAAAGAATAATATCACTTGGAATCACACCTGCGATGTGGAATCCGCATCTGCGGAGCCGCACCTTCGAGGATTTGTTCGCAGGTGCGGTCAACGGGCATCAGACCTGGATAGATTTGTAAAAGCACATTTTCCCAATCCCAAACCCACATATACTCGACCTAACAGATATTTTTAGTATCTTTGGCATTTTTTAGCATATTTTGAGTCTTGAAGACAAGAGAGAACATTTTTGGAAGCTAGGGTTTGCACACACACTTGGGTTTTGAAGATTTCAAGCTTGTGGTTAAGGATTTCTTACCCATTTATGTTTATTTATTCATTTTCTTGCTTTGTACTGAATATTTAAGTGTGTAGTATTTATTTCCAACACTAGTTCTTGTTTATGGAAATATTCATGTGTACGTGTGGATTAAATACCTTGTTGTGCTTATGTATTGAATGATATTTATTCTTTTATGAAGTGAGTTATTATTTCTTTAATTATTCTTGTTCTTTAATGTTTCCAAAGGGATTAGCTAACCCTAGGACTCACCCATTAATTTTGGAAAGATAATTTGGGGTTGGGAAAGATTAATTAACAAGAACTTGAGTTTTAAACCCTCATTTTATAGATTCTACCTAGGAATAGGATTGAACTACTTGTAGCCATATCCGGGTGTGCTTAATCTCTTAATTGGGTTAGGAATAATTTAATTAGGAAGTCTTGTTAGTATTTGGAAAAAACTAATTAAGAATTATTATCCATGGCTAATTAATATAAACTCGCTCATATTTGTAAAATCGTGAAATACATTGGATCACTACTTGAGTGTAATTCCCAATGCATCCATCCTTTTAGCCATTGATCATTTTACTTGCTTTCTAGGTTAGTTTATATTTTTGAATTTAGATATAAATATTTTCACCACAAAAATCTAAGTGTTTGACATTGCGTGATAAGTGATAATTCTCTTACATTCCTAATCGCCTACATATTGTTCTCTGTGGGATTTGACCTCAACCTAGTTGGGTTACTATATTTGACATCGATCGCTTATACTATTTTAAGGTGTAATTTGAGCGTATCAAATTTTGGCGCCGTTGTCGGGGACCAATTGGCGTAATTTAGGTTGTTCGATAAATAAGCATAAGTGCTTTGGTCCAAACTTGTGAATATTCGTGTAATTATTTTTCTTACCTTGGTCCTTTTTTCTTGTTTGTTCCTTGTTTATTTTCTTGATTTTTGATTTAAAAAAATGGCATCATATAATGAAGATTAGTCGGATGGTAGTTGTTCATACTTTGATGACCCTTGTCCTTATTGTGGAGGACCACACTCGTGGAAAAATTGTTTAAATTCTCCCGGAGATGGATTGTGCGCACAATCTCAAACCCATGGGTGGAGTAATTGTGATAGGTGTGGTTGCCAAAATGGTCATTGGGATGATTGTGCTTATTTGTCCGTCCCTTCCCCGATCCCCCGCTATGATGATTCTACTTTTTGTGATGAAAATTTTAGGGATGAGGAAGTGGAAGAAATGGAGCATGGCCAAAGTGGAGAGTTCAAGCTCATGTTGTAGTGTTTACTTGAAGAAGGAAACAAGGAGAAAAATTCCTTGGAGGAGCTTTTGGAGAATAGCCTCCAAAATGAATTGGCACTTGAAAGGTTGCACTCACAAATGGATGAATTGATTGAAGCCTGAAGGGTTCAAAGAGCCTCGAAAGTGAGTGATAGCCAAGAACCTTCCTTGGAGGTTGAAGTTGACAATCCTTTCTTGACACTTGATCAAAACCAAGAAGAATTCTCAAATGCTCAGAATGAGAGGATGATGCTCATGTTGGAGGCCATTCTTGTAAATGAGGAAAAGCACAACTTTTGCACTTGAGGAATTGAAACATGAGTCACTAAAGTCGAGTCAGCTGACGATGTTCAGGTCACAGAGCAACTACCATATGAGGAAACTCCCATTGCTATACTAGATAGATGTGTTCGGAGATTAAGGACTAAAGATGTAGCTTCGGTAAAAGTACTTTGGAGAAACAATAATGTGGAAGAAATGACTTGGGAAGCCGAAGAAGACATGAAGTCTAGATATCCTCACTTGTCTCCTCTTCCAAAGAAATATCCGAGTGAGACATCACAACCTTAAGGTACGTATATGGATTCTTGAGTTAGTTATTATCATTGGTCATGTGAGGCCATTGTAGTTATTGATGACTGTGGTCCTATGTTGCATTGAATTATTAAGTTTTCTACAGGAAGGGTTGATAGTAGTACTGCTACAAAGGTGACTCTGCCAAAATTTATATAGATATCAGGGAGTTAAACATTCGAAAACAAATGTTTCTAAGGGAGGAAGGATGTTACACTTCGCGTTTTCATACATTAAAGTTTCATCGTAAGTTAATTGATGTAGATTAGGGAATGAGATAATTTTTGAGGTTATAAGCATTGATGTTGTTTATAACAGGAGGTAAGTAAGTTTCGTGAGGTTAGAGGGTAAAAGAATCAAATAAAATGAGTTACGTTAAAGGTTGTCAATTTGGGATAAAATATGGTACGAGCTATAATACGCGGTGTTTATAGACTAGTGCCATACAAGGTATCACATGACCATGATAGTAAGGTGTATAAGGTTATTGTAAGTAATTTGAGATAATTCTTAATTATGTGGATGATTGGATAATTAGGTATTTTTAGTGGGAGATTAATTAATTAATTAAGATACTTAGATAAGCTTAAAACGCCCCCAACGTGGTAGCAAGATAAATGTGGATCAAAGCCCAAATAAATGACTCTTAATCCATATAGCAAGGTGTCAAATTTAATGAAATTTGTGGACAAATCATCACAAAGTGGGGCCCACACAATCTAAGAATAAAACCGCCTCTTAGTCACTTAAGAAAGATGCTTGCATCTCTACAATGAAGTGAAGGGGAGTTTCAGCCAATTTCATACAAGATTATATGATAAGAAACGTGATTTGATGTAATCTAATTTCATACAAGACTACTTAATACTTAGCAACGTGATAATTGCGATTCTAAGGGAGTACAGTGCAATCTTTCTCAAAAATATCACAGGGATTTTTCCTACTTCGATTCTAAGGGAGTACGGTGCAATCTTTGTCGCGATTGTCATGTGTTAGAGGGATTGTCAAGAGAACCAGCTCAGGTATGTTAAGGATATCCCTTCTTTCCGTTTGGTGTGATCCACACGATACAAACGAAACGAGCAAATGCACAACTTTCATAAATGACTCTATTCATAGAAGTGCTAGAGATGCCTATGTTCTAGATTTCCCATGTGTCTTGCTATATCTTCTGTTCATGGGTCTTAGAAAAATACGTAGTTGATAAAGTTTATTCGATGGAATGTTGATCTTATGACATTTTGAGAAATCTTATTAACGTACTTCTTATGCATTTCATTCATTTATACATGTACATTGATGCATGATCAGATGGAGTTATATATGCGTATATTATATGTATATGGGATATGGGAAAAGGTTACGAGATGATATGATGGGATTCCCTCAGAGGCTTGATGATGTTATGTACACCTATACCTATGCATGACACGACATTTATACGCATATGCATGACATTATAAACGTTTCAGGATTCATAAACTTATTTAGACTCAAAGGTGGAGTTTTTTACTCCACGTTTCCTTTATGTCTTTATGTACTGATTTTCATGCCTTACATACTCAGTACATTATTCATACCAATGCCCCTATTTTCCCAGGGCCTACGTTTCATGCCCGTAGGTGCAGGTAGACAAGTTGATGGTCCCCCTCTTTAGGATCCTTGATCAACGAGAGTTGGTATGCTCCACTTTATCCGAAGCTGTTATTAGTTTTGGTATGCTATTTTTTATATGTAGATATGGGTATGACGGGGCCCAGTCCTTTCCTTTATACAGTTGTACACTCAATTAGAGGTCTGCAGACAGTTATGTATAGTTGAATAGTATGTGGCCTTATCGGCTTCCAGTTTTGGATATATAGTTATTTATAGCATCATTGCCGGCTCGCCCTACCGTATTCTGCATGTATATGTATATATTTCTTTTGGACATGTTTCCCTTACGTATATTATTCACGTAAATCAGCAGTTTATTGAGAGATATTACTCATGACCTACCCTTAGTTCATGCTTATATCTTAGACGCATGCTTAGGGGTGTTCGACAGGTAGGACTCAGACACTCGTCATGGCCCATTAATTTAGGTCGGGACATGCTGAGTGACTGAGTGTGACGAGAGAGAATTGAGACAGTCAGATTGAGTGCTCTAAGAGTGTGAGTACGTGAAGTTTTCATTGTGTTGCATCATATATGGTATTCAACAAGTTCTTCAACATATCCTCAACAAGCAGTCTATGATCGAACTCATATTTCACTACAAATTTAGAGACAAATTTCAGTGTGAACTCAAGGAATCGGACATGATTCGTTGCGCCGATATCTTAGCTGCTCGAATCGAGTTGAATCAATCTGCAAAATTCTTTGAGCTCGGCTTAGAATTTCTATTCAATCTTAACCAATTCTTCACCAAACGAACTCAAACTTTGGATTTCGACTTCCACGTTACCCCAAAATCAAATCCATTGTTCAATTTGTAAAGAAAATCTCTGAATCTAGAAAACCAAGTGATTAATTTGAAAAATACTCACGAAATCTAACTTCAGATTTCGAATCAATCTTCAGATTTTCACCTTAAAACAATCTCAATCTTCATATTTTCACCTCAATCAAGCTATACCAACAGGATTTTAACACACACAATTGAATTCGAAGTTGATTTTTTGTTATTAAGAGCAAAACCCCCAAATCTGGTACCACTGCTTGTCGATTTATGATTCAAATCTCAATCCAAGCTTTTAAATTCAGCTCAACTCAGTGACTCAATCTTAGGTAACGAAGTAAGTCAGAAGTTTCAGAATCAAAATCAACGGAGATGGAACAAATTTTTGAATTTTCTATTTTGGAAACAAACAAAGAAAAACAAGGAAATAGGATTTTCTATTTCTGAACAAAGATCCAAGGATTGATAGAACAATCCAAAACCTCCACTCTGATACCAAGATGATACGGAATCGTATCAAGAACATGGATAATGCAAAAATGCACGGGATCAAAAAAATAGTAGATTAGGGTTTAAAATAGAGAAAGACAAGAACCTAACTATGAACTTTTTAGACCCCTTGAATTTACTATGATAAACACTAATCAAGGAAGAACACTAATAAGAAACACGGATTAAGCTAAGAAAAGAATGCAATCCAAAGCCCCTAGAAGATATATCAACTAGAACAATGATTAACATTCAAATACAAAAGGTAATCTATGAGTATGAACATGAACTCATACATGATAAACCAAACATAGGTAATCTAAAAACATGATAAATAAGGAGAAATAAAAGATACCCTAACCCTCTCAAAGTTTGGTCTTTATTTATCAATCAATCATCAAAAGCTTCCTTTCTAAATGAGAGGAATGACTGTTTATACTAGAGTGCTATTTAGGCTAGATGACAAAAATACCCTTAGGCTAGTTAGGAAGCTATGTATACCTAATTTACAAGACTAGCCTAAATAAATAAATTCCCAATATAACCTTCTTGATCTTGACTCCTTTAAAGTAATCCAATGCTATGATGTTGACCTGGAAATCATCCTCGTTAAGTGTGCTCATCTGGCTTGTATCAGGATGTTAGATCAGCACAAGTAAAACTAAGATATAGAGGAGGAGAATCGAGGTCTGCGGATGCCAAATAAGCTACCTTGATGATCTCTGAACGGGTAAAAACTCCATGATCAACAACCACCGTGCCCCTAAATACCTGGATATGCATACGAAGTGCAGGGTGCAGAGAGAGTACAACCAACTCAATAAGTAACAAGTCTAACCCTCGTGCTGAAAGCAGTGACAAGCTCAACCAATTTAGTACAAATATTGATTTTAGCAGTACGGAAATGACACCCATAATCTATTCGTACACAGTACAGGAAGTGTAGACAAACTTCTAGGTTTAACAGTTAAGTTCAACATAGATAAAATATGCCAAGTGCGACTAATATGTGGAATATGACATCTTTATATATATATGCCAATATGAATACCATATGTGATGAAACACAATGAAAACTTCACGTACTCACACTCTCAGAGCACTCAATCTGAGTGTCTCAATTCTCGCTCATCACACTCAGTCACCCAGCATGTCCCGACCCAAATCGATGGGCCATGACGAGTTCCTGAGTCCTACCTGTCGAACACCCCTAAGCATGCGTCTAAGGTACAAACATGAATTAAGGGTAGGTCATGAATAACATTTATCATTAAACTGCCGAATCATGTGAATAACATATGTGAGGAAAACATGTCTAAAAGACATATATACCTATACATGCGGAAAAACGGTAGGGCGAGCCGACAAGGCTGCTTTAGATAACTATAGATCCAAAACTAGAAGCCGACAAGGCCGCATACTATCCAACTATACACGAATGTCTACAAATCTCTAATAGAGAATACAAATATATAAAGGACGGGAATGGGCCCTGTCGTACCCATATCTACAAACAAAAATAGCGTATAAAAACTAATAACAACTCCGGAAAGTGGAGCACACCAACTCTCACATCAAGGATCCTACAAAGGGGGACCGCCATCCTATCGACCTGCACCCGTGGGCATAAAACGCAGGCCCCGAGAAATAGGGGCATCAGTACGAATAATGTACTGATTATGTAAGTCATGAAATTGGTACATAAAAGACCATGAAATCGGTACATAAAAGACATAAAGGAAACATGGAGTAAAGAATTCCACCAGTAAATCTAAATAACTTTGTGAATCCTGAAACATTTATAATGTCATGGATATACATATAAATGTCGTATCATGCATAGTTATAGGTGTACATAAGATCATCAAGCCTCTAAGGGTATCCGATCATATCATCTCAGCCTCTGTGGACCAAATCATCAACCTATATGGTCAAGACCTGATTTCCCACCGTCGGGACCGTGATGGCGCCTAACGCTATACTTGCTAGACAAGCCAACATTAGAGGGTTATGAGATTAAAATAATTAAAATATATACGAAGTTTTACTATCATACAATATATGATACCAAAATTAACAAATGAAATAGTATAGGATACTGTGAAAATAATACTAATATCTAGCTACCCAGGGTTTGGAGTCACAATTCACGAACTACTAAGAATTTACTACAAGTATTTGGCTGCAAGAAAATATAGAAATGTTTTGAACTAACTAAAACAACAACTGAATAATAAGGAAGAGACTCTAGGAATCTGCGGACGTCGGCAGATCTACCTCGTGTCTCCGTGTGAATAATCTTCTACAACTCGAACTCAACTCGGACCTAAACCTGGATCCGCACAGAAAGTGCAGAGTGAAGTATCAGTACAACCGACCCCATGTACTGGTAAGTGTTGAGCCTAACCTCGGCGAAGTAGTGATGAGGCTAGGACAGGGCACCACATAAAAACCTGGACATATATAATCATGCTATTGGAAATAACAACAAATAAACAATTAAAACAACAATTAATGGGAAGAGGACATACAGTGGGGAATTTCAACATAAGGAGTGAGAAAAACGAGAAGGCATAGATAAAGAGTGATTAACAAACAAATAAATTAAGCAGCTAAAATAGAAAGAAAATTTGCACGGCATCACCCTTCGTGCTTTTATTCTCAGCCTCACCAAATAACAAATAAGAATGCACAGAATCACCCCTTGTTCTTTTACTCTCATCGTCACCAGATTATAAATAAGAATGCACGACATCAACCTTCGTGCTTTTACATTCAACCTCACAATATAAATAGATTATGCACGACATCACCTTTCATGATTTACACTCTTTCTCACAATATAAATAAATCATGCACGGCATAACCCTTCGTGCTTTACACTCTCCCTCTCCATATAAATAAATTAGGCACATCATCACCCTTCGTGCCTTATACTGCTCCTCACCAATCACAGAATCATTAACAACATATAAAAAGAAATTTTCACAAGAAATCAGTATTTCATCATAATTACCTTCACAATTTAACGTCTCCACCTTGAATCAATGTTCACAATGTTATTCATCCCGGTGGAACCGGATACAGTTCTCCCAACAGTTCAATAGCAACAATAAGCATGGATAATAGACTTTAAGACTACAGTAATAACAAGAATGGACTTTCACTTGAATGTTACGACTTGACTACAACATATAGGTACTCGTCACCTCACTTATACTTCTCTTTCAAAAACAAAACATGTAGCAAGTAATCACACAATGCCTATTCCCTCAAGCTAACGTTAGGCACAACACTTACCTCAATTTCGCAGGTCACTCAATGCTCAAGTACAACTTTTCCTTTAGAATTCACCTCCAACCAACTTGTATCTAATCATAATTAGTTTAATATAATCAATTTTTGCTATAGTAATCAACTTTAATGAATAATTACTGATTTCCCAAAATTTTCCAAAAAACGTTAAAACCGACCCCGGGCTTGCTTGGTCCAAACTCGAGGTTTGGACCAAAATCTGTTTACCCATCACCCACGAGCCCGAATATGTAATTAGTTTCGGAATCCAATCCCAATTTGAGGTCTAAATTCCAATAATACAAAATTCCCTAATTCTACCCAAACCCCCAATTTCTACCATGAAACCCCTAGATATTGGTTGAAAATTGATGAATAACAATGGGTAATTGGGAGAGAGTAGTTTAGAATCATTTACCAATACTTTGGGGAAGAACTTATCTCTTGAAAATCGCCTCTAAGCTTTCTTGGTTTTGAAAATATGAGAGAATGGACAATTCCCGTTTTAGGTTTTGTTTTTAATTCGCTGGACAGGTCTTCTTCGCGTTCGCGAAGGACTTGTCGCATTCGTGTTGCTTTGCAGACAGAGCTGCACGTGTTCGCGATGGTTTTTCCCCCCTTGACTATCGCGTTTGCGACTCAGTGGTCGCGTTCGCATAGAAGAACTTGACTCCCCTCTCCCAGGTCCCTTAACTTATCACGTTTGCGGAAGGATGATCGCATTCGCGAAGGGTACCACCCCCAGTGCTTCGCGTTCGCGACCAATACATCGTGTTCGTGAAGAAGGCTTTTTTCCCTCAGCCTGGCTTACACTTCATGATCGCGAAGCACAAATCACCTGTGCACCAGCAACAACAAACACAACAGAATTTCTAAGCAACAACAAACACAGCAGAATTTCTAAGTTTAAAACATCCCGAAGCCTACCCAAAACACACCCGAGCCCTCGGGGCTCAAAACCAAACATGCACGCAAGTCTAAAAGCATCCTACGGACTTGCTCGTGCGATCAAATCGCTAAAATAACACCTAAATCTACGGATTTAGCATCAAAACTCATGATTTTTTCAAGAACACTTCAATTACTATCTTCTCAAGCGGACGTCCGAATCACGTCAACTAAACTCCGATTTCTACCAAATTTCACAGACATGACTTAAGAATTATAATAGACCTGTACCGGGCTCCGGAACCAAAATACGGGCCTGATACCAATGATTTAAAACATTAAGAAATTTCTTTAAATCCTTTTAAATTCAAGTCTAACAATTTTCAACAAGAATTCGTTTCTCGAGCTAGGGACCTCGGAATTCGATTCCGGGCATACGTCCAAGTCCCATGTTTTACTACGGACCTTCCGGGACTGTCGGAGAACGGGTCCGGGTCCCTTTACTCAAAACGTTGACCAAAGTAAACTAAAAGTCATTTTTAAATCTCAAAAATTATCATTTCATATATTTTCACACAAAGCTTTCCGGATTAACATCCGGACTGCACACCCAAATCGAGGTGAATAAAAATAATGTTTTAAGGCCAACGAGCCCAGAATGGAGTCTTAAATCATAGGATGACCCCTTTCGGTCATCACAATCTCCACCTCTAAAATAAATGTTTACCTTGAACAGACATAGAAAAGTACCTGAACTGGCGAACAAGTGTGGATATCTACTCTGCATGTCCGACTCAAACTCCCAAGTAGCTGCCTCAACAGGCTGACCTCTCCACTGCACTCAAACTGAAGGGTAACTCTTTGACCTCAACTGACGAGTCTTCCGGTCTAGAATGGCTATCGGCTCCTCCTCAGAGGTCAAATCCTTGTCCAATTGGACATAGCTGAAATCTAACACGTGGGACGGGTCACCATGATATTTCCGGAGCATAGACACATGGAATACCAGATGAACTGAGGATAATCCTGGAGGCAATACAAGTGTATAACCTATCTCCCCCACTTTCTCGAGGATCTCGAATTGCCTGATATACCTAGGGCTAAACTTTCCCTTCTTCCCAAATCTCATAACACCCTTCATGGGAGATACCCGGAGTAGTACCCTCTTTTCGACCACGAATGACACATCACGAACTCTACGGTCGGCATAACTCTTTTTCCTGGACTAAGATGTACGAAGTCGGTCCTGTATAATCTTGACCTTGTCCAAGGCCTCCTAAACTAAATCTGTACCCAACAACCGAGCCTCTCCCGGCTCAAACCACCCAACTTGCGACTTGCACCGTCTACCATATAATGCCTCGTACGGAGCCATCTGGATGCTCGGTTGGTAGCTATTATTGTAGGCAAACTCCGCTAAGGGCAAGAATTGATCCCAAGAACCTCCTAAGTCAATAATACAGACGCGGATCATGTCCTCCAAGATCTGAATAGTACGCTCGGACTGTCCGTTCGTCTGAGTATGGAATGAAGTTCTCAACTCGACCCGCGTACCCAAATCATGATGTACATCCCTCCAAAAGTGCAAGGTAAACTGCATACCTTGATCAGAAATGATAGACACGGGAACACTATGAAGACGAACAATCTCTCGAATAAAAATATCTGCCAATCGCTCCGAAGAATAAGGATTTTCCACATGAATGAAGTGTGCTGATTTAGTCAGCCTGTCCACAATAACCCAAATGGCGTCGAACTACCTCTGAGTCCATGGGATTCCAACAACGAAGTCCATAGTAATGCGCTCCCACTTCCACTCAGGAATCTCCTTCTGCTGAACCAAACCACCGGGCCTCTGATGCCCATATTTCACCTGCTGACAATTCAAGCACCGAGCCACATATGCAACAATATCCTTCTTCATCCTTCACCACCAATAATGCTTCCGGAAGTCCTGGTACATCTTGGAAGCACCCTGGTGAATAGAATACTTAGAAGTGTGAGCCTCCTCAAGGATCAACTCACGAAGCCCATCAACATTAGGCACACACACTCGACCCTGCATCCTCAAAACACTGTCATCTCTAACTGTAGCCTGCTTGGTACTACCATGCCGAACTTTGTTCCTAAGGACCATAAAGTGAGGGTCATCATGTTTCCAATCTATGATACGCTCAAATAAGGAAGACCGAGCGACTGAACAAGCTAGAATACGGATGGGCTCTGATCCAACCTCACAAACTGGTTGGCCAAGGTCTGAATATCTGAAGCTCACGGTCTCTCACCGACTGGAATGAATGCCCGGCTGCCCATACTCACTGCCTTCCTACTCAATGCTTCGGCCACCACATTGGCCTTTTCCAGATGAAACAATATAGTGAAATCATAGTCTTTCAATAGCTCTATCCATCTCCGTTGCCTCAAATCGATATCATTTTGCTTGAACAAATACTGAAGGCTGCGATGATCCGTGAAAACCTCACACGACATGCCATAAAGATAGTGTCTTTAAATCTTCAATGCTTGAACAATGGTTGCCAACTCTAAGTCATCGACAGGGTAATTTTTCTCATGAATCTTCAACTTTTGAGATGCATATGTAATCACCCTGCCTTCCTGCATCAATACTGCTCCGATCCCCACGCGGGAGGCATCACAATATACTGTGAAAGATCCTGAGCCTGATGGCAATACCAACACCGGTGCTGAAGTCAAGGCTGTCTTGAGCTTCTAAAAACTCACCCGACACTCTTCCGACCTTTTGAATTGGGCATCCTTCTGAGTCAACTTAGTCATTGGGGCTGCTATAGATGAAAACCCATCCACAAACCGACGGTAATAACCTGCCTAACCCATGAAGCTCCTGATCTCTGTGGCTGAAGTGGGTCTAGGCCAGTTCTGGACTGCCTCTATCTTCTTAAGATCTACCTGAACACCCTCTGCTGACACGACATGGCCCACGAAAGCGATTGAATCTAACCAAAACTCGCACTTTAAAAATTTAGCATATAACTGATTGTCCCTCAAGGTCTGGAGCGCTAACCGGAGGTGTTGCTCATGCTCCTCCCGGCTGCGGGGGTATATTAGAATTTCATCAATAAACACAATTACGAAGGAATCCAGATAAGGCTTGAACACCTGATTCATCAAGTCCATAAATTCTATTGGGGCATTAGTCAAGCCAAACGACATCACCAGAAATTCATAGTGCCCATACCTCGTCCGAACAGCTGTCTTATGGACATTGGATTCCCTAATCTTCAATTGATGGTAGCCTGATATCAAATCAATATTTGAAAACACCTTGGCACCCTGAAGCTGATCAAACAAATCATCAATCCTCGGCAACGGATACTTGTTCTTGATCGTAACTTTGTTCAACTGTCGGTAATCTATACACATCCTCATCGATCCATCCTTCTTCTTTCAACTATGGTAGGGCCATCCGGTATGGAGGAATAGAAATGGGCTAAGTTCCCGGAGCCACATTGATGCAAAAATCAATATCCCTGTTGGGTGGCATCCCCAACAAGTTTGTAGGAAACACCTCAGGAAACTGGCGAACGACAGGTAATGAGTCTATAGAAAAAACCTCAGCACTAGAATCACGAACATAAGCCAAATAGGCCAAACACCCAGTTTTAACCATACACCGCACCTTCATATAAGAAATAACCCTGCTGGAGGAATGACCAGGAGTACCTCTCTACTCTAATCGAGGTAACCCCGGCAAAGCTAATGTCAGTGTCTTGGCGCGACAGTCCATGATAGCGTAAGAAGGTGACAACGAATCCATGCCCAATATGACATCGAAATCAACCATATCAAGAAGAAAAGGTCTACCCTGGTCGCAAGACTCCCAATAACAACCACAGACGAGCGATATACCTGATCTACAACAATAGCATCCCCAACGGCCGTGGACACATATACAGGGACGCTCAAGGAATCACGGGGCACAACCAAATATGAAGAAAAATAAGATGACACTTAAGAGTAAGTAGATCCCAGATCAAATAGAACTGAAGCATCTCTATTGCAAACTGAAACAGTACCCGTGATAACAACATCTAAAGACTCCGCCTCGGGTCTGTCCGAAAATGCGTAAAATCGAGGCGGGGCCCTACCACCCTAAACCATATCCCTGGAACAACCTCTAACAGGCGGACCTCCACCTCTAGCGGGATGGCCTCCATCTCTAATAATATGGCCCCTACCTCTGGCTACTTGACCCCTACCCCTGGCTGGCTGGGCAGGTGGTACCAGAATTATAGCACGAGAACCCTGATACTGAGAACTACCCGACGTGAAAAGGGCAATATCTGGAAATGTGCCTCAGGACACCACAAGTATAACTAAACTTCGGTTGCTGAGACTCCTGGCCGGCAAACTGACCCTATCAACCTGTATAACTACCCTAAAAACTATGAAGAAGAGGTGCACTGATAGGAGCTGGCTGATCAGAATAAAGCATGTAAGGGTCGCGACCACCTCGGGCATCATGGGATGCCTGAAGTGCTGAATGGAATGGCCTGGAAGAGTGGCTTCTACTAAAAGTACCCCCGCCTCCAAATGAGGCACTGTAGAATCCACCGGAATGGCGAGGTCTCTTGTCTGACCCCTGAACTCCCAATCCAAGAACCATCTCAACTCGTCGGGCCACATTGGCCGCATCCTGGAAAGAGATATCGCTCCCTGTCTCCTTAGCCATATGGAATTTGATAGGCTGAGAAAGACCCTCAATAAATCTCCTAAACCTCTCCCTCTCTGTGCGTAGCAAAAGAGTAGCATGACGGGAAAAATCCATGAAACGGGTCTCATACTACGTAACAGTCATGCTACCCTACAAGAGAAGCTCAAACTGACGACGACGCTCCTCTCTAGTAGTAATAGGTAGAAACTTCTCCAAGAAGAAGTGTGAAAACTGACCCCAAATAAGAGTAGGTGAACTATCTGGTCTATTCAATAGATAATCTCTCCACCATTTCTTGGCAGAACCAGTCATCTAGAAAGCAGCAAAGTCGACCCCACTGGTCTCCATGATACCCATGTTCCGAAGAACCTCATGACATCTATCAAGGTACTCCTAGGGGTCCTCTGAAGTGGCACCACTAAAATGAAGAGGGAAAAATCTTGATAAACCTATCCAATATCCACAAAAAATTGGAGGACATAGTTGTCCCATCAACGAGCGATGATGCAGCAACTGGCTGAACTACCCCAACTGGATAGGCTGCAGAGGTCTGAAGCTGAGGAGTAATCTGCTCCGGAGGGTGTGTAGCAGGAGTCCGGACTCCTTCTCTAGCCTGATATACGACCGCTACCACGGGGAATACGCCAGTCTGGGCTACACTCTCCATAAGGCTCACTAGTCGAACCAAGGCATCCTGAAGCACCGAGGTAGTAATAAACCCCTATGGGATCTGAGCTGGTCCCGCCAGAAGGGTATGAGCTGGAGCCTCTCCACCGAGCTCTGCTTGAGGCTCCGTAGCAGGAGCTGTTGCCTGAGCATTTGGCTGAGTCTTACCCTTGCCTCAGCCTCTGGCATGGCCTCAGCCTCCGCCCCTTGTAGGATCTGCTGCTGCTGGAGGGTACGACTGTTGGTCAGCGGAAGATGAGGTACGTGTTCTCGCCATCTGCGAGAGAATAAGAATAGAAGAGTTCAATCAGTATTGGGATAACAAGAATCGCACGACAGAGTTGAATAAAATTGAACTTGTTCATAACTTTATAGCCTCCGGGGATATGTACAGACGTCTCCGTACCAATTCCTCAGACTCTAATAATTTTGTCCGTGAATTGTGAGATCTAGGAAACCTAGTGCTTTGATACCAACTTGTCACGACCCGATTTTCCACCGTTGGGACAGTGATGGTGCCAAACGCTATACTTGCTAGGCAAGCCAACATTAGATAAAATATGGCACGAGCTAAAATACCCGGTATTTATGGACTAGTACCATACAAGGTACCCCATGACCATGATAGTAATGTGTATAAGATTTGTTAAAAGGGAATAGTATTCTAAGTAAATTGAGATAATTCTTAATTATGTGGGTAATTAGTTAATTATTGGTTTAATGGGAGATTAACCATATAATTAAGGATTTGTGGATAATTAATAGGTGGAGACAAAGGCCCCCACGTAGCATCCCATGAAATGAGTAAGAAAGTCACCAAGTGATTCATATGATATGAAGAAAGGTGGCACATATTTGAGGGGTTCTTGGCTAAGTCGTCATCCACTAAGGTAAAGTTCTCTTTTGTTATATAACTATACAATCTCTCTTTACCAATCTTATATTTCTTTGTCTTGAAATTGCTACTGGAATCATATATGTTCTATATCACAACTCATAACCCTTTTGTGAAACAAATTAGTTATGTATTAATGTAACGACCCGTCCTGTCGTTCCGTAAGATTTATCCATGTTTCCCCTATTTCTATTTTATTGTGTGTTGTTTAGCCTAATTTTTTCGTGTTGAGTCGGTTGGTTCGGGTTCAGAGTGGTCGTGGTGAGAAATGAGACACTTAGTCTCTTAAGTTGGCCTTATGGTTAGAAAAGTCAACTGAAGGTAGACTAATAGGTAAACGATCTCGGAATGAGGGTTTGGTGGCTCAGATAGCTTCGTTAGGTGATTTGGGACTTAGAAGTGTGTTAGGAATGTCATTCAGAGGTCCGGAGTAGAATTAGGCTTGAATTGGCGAAATTTAGTTTTAGCCAATTTCCGGTCGGCAGTGGAAAATTAGCTATAGAGGTCAGAATGGAATTCTGGAATTTGGGACAGGTTCGTAGTGTCATTTTGGGTCGAGTACCCCGTTTTACTAATAGTCCGAGTGGATTTTTGAGAGATTTCTTACTGAGTGTGGCCGAGGGCCTACACTGTGAGTATGTTATGGGATCGGGCTACACGCCGCAGCATGTTACATTTTTTATGATATGTGAGAGGCCGAGATCCTGAGTGATTATGCCATGAGATGGATTGATATTAGCACTTGGGTTGTAGGATCCCCTCCAGAGTCTGTACACACCCCCAGTGAGCGTAGGTACCTACTGAGTGACGAGTGATTGGGAGGCATGAGTGACTGTGAGGTTGCCTGAGGGACTATACAGAGTGATGGTGAGGCATGCTGAGTGACCGATTCTGAGGGATGTTATGCCCGAGGGGCGATTTATGAAATTAGTTTTTGCCCGAGAGGCCATCTATGATTTCTATATTAAATTACCTTGATTTATATGGAATTTGTGAGAAGGCACATTTCAAATGATATTTACTGAGATTGACTTTTAAATCTTGTAAGGCATCGTATTTGTGTTTTTCTTAAAGAAGCAGTTCATTCTCTGTGTATTTATGACTTCTTTTACGTGTTTCGTTGCCTTAGACATTATTTACTTTCATTACTGCTGAGTTGGCGTACTCACTTTACTCCCTGCACCTTGTGTGCAGATTCAGGTGTTATATCTGAGCGCTAGCTGTTTTCACATTCTCTTGGAGTTTTGTTCAGGATTCGAGGTAGCTGTTTAGCGTCCGCAACATGCCCTCCTTCCCTTCTTATCCTATTATTTTATTTCATTTCCTAGAACTGATTGTCGTAAGGAAATAGTAGTACGTGGTATTGTTTGTAGATACTCATGACGATTGACTCCAGATTTTGGGGCAGTGTATAAACTATTTTATTCCTTTTGTCGCTTTAAACTACTTAACCGGAAGAATTTTGTGGAATATCGAATAGTTTCGAATTTAAGGGAAAGTCCTCATGTTGTTTTCCCGGTGGATTTTCTAGCCTAGTATTATTATTGGATCCATCACAGCCGGCTTCGTATTTGGGGTCGTGACACTTTTAAGTCATAACGTATAATTTTGTTATGCTCTTGTGGTAAAACGCTTCAGTTTTAGTTATGTTTGTTTTATAAATGTTGCACCTTCTAAAGCACTTGGATATCCTAATTTTGGAGGTTTAATATCACACGGATTTTTCCCTACTCCAAGTATGTTAAGGCTATTCCTTCTTTTGTTTTGGCATGATCCAAATTATACAGAAGAAACGAGCAAACGCACGGTTTCCATAAATTAATCTATTCATAGAAATACTAGGGGTGTCTATATTCTTGATTTCCCATGTGTATATTATTATATATTCTGTTCATGGATCACAGAAAATTACGTATTTGATAATGTTTATCCGAACGACATATTAATTTTATGGCATTCTAAGAAAATTTTATCAATGCATTTCATGCATTTATACATGTACATTGACCCATGACCATATGGCGTCATATACGCGTATATAGGTATATTATATTTATATGGGATACGGGAAAAAGGTTACGGCGTTATATACGCACCACCACTTGATCAGTTGGTATACGTTGATGATTTTGCCCACAGTGGCCGAGATGATATGATGGGATGCCTTCAGAGGCCTGATGATGTTATGAAACATGTACCTATGCATGACATGACATTCATACGCATATGCATGACACTATAATTATTGATTTACGGAGTTATCCAGACTTACAGGTTGAGTCATTTATTCTATATTTCTTCCATGTCTGTTATGTACTTATTTATGTGTCTTACATACTCGGTACATTATTCATATTGACATCCCTTTTTCCTGGGGATGCTGTGTTCCATGCCCGCAAGTCCCGATAGATAGGTCGAGAGCCCTCCAAGTAGGCTATCAGCTCAACGGAAGATGTTGGTGCGTTCCATTTGCTTCGGAGTTTCTCGTTTGGTTAGTATGATTTAGACGTGTATTTTTTGGTATGACAGGACTCTGTCCTGACCTTTATGAAAATTATGTATTCTTAGAGGCTTGTAGACAGATGTCATGTACGTAAAAGATTGTATGGCTTTGTCGGCCTATGTGCAGTATACGGGTGGTTATTTTTGTCTTATAGGCCCGTATGTCTTATATATAAGTTGGTATCACATGTTATATTCTACTTATCTCATGGCAGCCTTCCAGCTCAGTTATCTATGGTAGTATGACATGAAAAGATATGTTATGTTGGTACTCGGTTGAGTAAGGTACTGGGTGCCCATCGCGGCCCATCGGTTTGAGTCGTGACAAAACCTTCCCTTTATTTTGGCATGATCTCTTAGTTGCATGTGTTCAAACGAGACATAAAGAGAAGTTCATACTCCCAAATTTATATACATTATCCTAGTCCCATAAGTTACAGTATTATCCCTTATCGGGACTTTATATTCTATTGAGTATTGTCTTCTTCCAGTCAAAAGAGCAGAGAGTCGATATATATAGTATTATAGTATTTTCACTACCAACGATCCATAATCGATGGGTAGGCCCCAATTGAGCAACCTCTGATCAGATGGTAAGTTATATACATAGCCTATAATGGTCGAGCGCCTATGAGCGAGCCTACTACGGCAGAGCAGTTATATATATACCGAGCCTTATAATACCAGACATCTATTTTACTTACTATATTGAGAGAGTTGAGTTAGTATTAGCAGGTAAGCATATCTTCAGATTATCTTTGACTCCCAGGTGTTTTAAGTTATTATATTATCAGTTCAGTTTCAGCTTTGAGTATATTACCTTACATACTCGGTACATTATTTCGTACTGACTTCCTTTTTCTGGGGGCGCTGTATTTCATGCGTGCAAGTTAAGACAGACGGACAGGTGACCTCCTCATTAGGTGTTGCCCGATTTCAGCTAGATCGGTAAGCTCCATGCCCTTCGGAGTTGTCAGGTCTATAACTTTACGTACATCTTTGAATATATGTATATATGTTATGAGTAGGTTGGGGCCCTGTTCCGATCACAGTATATCCATCAGTATATATGTTATGAGTAGGTTGGGCTTGTAGACCTTTTATATATATTTTGTTGGTTTGCCAGTCGTAGTAGTTATGACGGACTTGTCGGCCCAGCTTTATTTGATGTTTAGTCAGCATTCACAATTGTCTTGAAATGTGGCCCATGGCCAAAGTATGACATTATATGTTCAGAGTCCCTTAGTCACAAGTTGGTATGCAAGAATAGGTGAGGCACCGGGTTCCGGTCTCGCCTCCCCCTTAGTTCGAGGCATGAAAGCGATAACAACATGAGAAACATCAAAATACACCGTATATAGCCCTGAATCTGTGGGCAACACCAACACTGCACTGAAATGACTAAACATCCCTCCAAAAAGCGACGATAGTAGTCCGCCCCTAAAACGTAGGGAAAATATCTTGCACCACATCTATAGCATCATCACAACTCGTTGGTGCCCAACTAATATCAAATGCTTAAGATCGCATATGAATGAAGTAGGAAGGAAATGAAGACAGAAGCTTCAACAGAAATAAAGTCGCACGATAAGGAATCAAGAAGGGATGTTCTCTTAACATTCTTGTAGCCTCTCGAAGATAAGTATAGAGGTCTCCCTACTAATCAGTAAGAATCTACTAGACTTGCTCATAACTCGTGAGACCTAAGTGAACCTAGTGCTCTGATACCAAGATGTCACGACCCAAATCTCACCATAGGCCACGATAGCACCCAATGCCAATGTTAGGCATGTCAAAAATTTATCAACATGATAATCGGCGGTTCATAATACATTTTTAAGAAAATGAATAAATAATTAAGCAAAATTTTATTGTGTTTATAGAGAATACTAACATTATCTTAAAAATTAGAATATGACCAAAATACAATACTGAATTTCGTAATAGATATACACAAAAGAAAAATAGTCTAAATTCCAAAAATCGGGTGTCACGAGTGCATGGGCATCTACTAAAATATACAATACTACTACAATAATTGTATGGAATAGAATATAGACAAAATATAGTAAATGAATAGAACGGGGACTTTGTGCGTTGTGGATCGTAACATGGTATGCACCTCACCAAAAAGTCTCCTTAGTAGTTGTGCCTACGTTCCTAGATGACCAATGAATGTACCTATCTCAGTGCCTGCCCAATTGGTGCAGAAGTGTAGTATGAGTATATAAATCAATGCGTACCCAATAAGTATCTAGCCTAACCTCGAATAAATAGTGACGAGGGGTTGACACCAACACTTACTAGTGGTCCAATAACAAAGTAAAATAAAAGTAAACAGGTATGAATCATAGCAAGTAAAATCAATGAAAATAGATAATGCGCATAACACGTTCCTCAACAGAAGGGTAGATACAAAATCCCCAAATACCAAATACTACATAGAATGGTATATGTATATAATCAATAACAAATAAATGCCAAATCTCAAGTTAGGAAGACTCATAGGTACACCGACTCTCTATCGAATATTACGCACGATTTTCCCTAGGTCGTACGGCCTGATCCATAAAATAGTGTATTCTGCCTAGCTCGTACGACCCGATCCATAGATTTATCTTATCATACTGCCGAGGTGAATAGCCCAATCCCATAATGGTAGTGCTGAGGCGTTTAGCCCGATCCTATAATAGTAATGTTGAGGCATTCAGCACGATCCAATAGGAATAGTAAAACTTTTGACGGATCACTGGCCTAACTCACGAATATATGTATGAGTTATAAAAGTAAAAGAACATAAAATTAAAGCATTTGAGCATACAAGAATAACTCAAGTAGTGCAACTAAATCATGATGTGAGTCTATGTCTACCCAGACATAATCAAGAATCTAACATACGCACGGACACTCGTGACCTCATACGTGCATAACTCCCATTATACGTAGCATGTAATGAATATAGCACCTATAGGGGTAAATTCCCTCTTACAAGGTTAGAAAGGAGATTTACCTCACTCCGAAATCTGATAACCATATCCAACGCCTCTCTAACACCTTCAACCAATTCTGATCAACCCAAAACTAGTCAAAGAACGTGCAACCCAATCAAAATATACTCAAAAACTCGTAATTTACCAATTAGAAACAATTCTCAACTCCACACGAAAAGTCAACAAAGTCTACCATGGGACCACGTACTAGGATTCTAACAATTCTCGAAGATAAATATTACTCATAGCACCACGAACTCAAATATAAAATTTATTCCAAATTCCATGCCCAATTTTGTGGTTGAAACTCAAAAATAATATTTCTAGGTTTTCTTTAAAAATCTAGAATTTCTACCAAATTCCATGTTTAAATCCTTGCATAATCTATGTATTTAGCTTACAATGAGTAGGAATCACTTACCTTGTCTTAGATGAAGAAAATGCCTCTCCAAAACCGACTCCAATGAGAGAAATGAGATTAAAATAAGCCAAGTTCCGATTTGCTAACTTATATACTGCCCAGAGGTTACCCTTCACGATCGCAGTCCAAAGCCTCGTGATTGCAAATCAAGAACACCCCTGCTACCCAAAATAACCTACATGATCGCATTTGACAGTCTGTGGAATATAAAAAATTGTTGCACCATGAGGCGGGACCATTTCACGATCGTGAAGACCAAATTTCCCCACCCCGGCTTTAACCCCAAGCAAACTCGGGCCATGCCACGTGAATGTGAAGCACTAGCCCAGGCCACTACGCGAACACGTACTATGTGATGCGAATGCGATTAATCCTCCCTCAGACCTTTGCCTCTGCCATTCTTTGAGTCTCTTTCTTTTTTCATATGGAATCGCCACTCCCTTTGGCAGCATCCACTACTTCGAACTTAATTTGAAAGCCATATTTCAACCCAGACATTTTCAAAAATGCCGCTAATAACCAACGAACGGAAAGTGCTTTTCTTTGTGTGGATCTTATTTCAATGGGAACTTGATGAGTCGATCCACCTACACGTCTTGCTTTTACTGTTATATCGGGAGTTACTCCATGTATTGCTTGACATATAATGGATAGTGGATTTGTTTATGTCTTTTGTTGTATTGTTTTCACAGCTCACCAAGCACACCTATGCAAACGTGGAGCCCGACCCGCAATCGCGAAGAACAGTAGCCCCTTATCCAAATCATTCTTTATGATCGCGACTCACCATCTGTGGTCGCTATACATGCCAAAAACAACAGAAACCAACAACTGCAAATAAAAGGAAAAGGTCTAAAATCACCCCGAAACACACCTGAGGCCCTTGGGACCCCGTCCAATCATGCCTTCCAAACTTATCCAAATTCTCAAAACACCCCAAAATAATATCAAAACCTTGAATCGACGATAAAATCCTTGTCTTTACTTAAAAACTACGTCAAACGCGTCTAAATCACACTTAGACATTCCTGATGTTACACCATATGCATCCCAAGGTAACGTATCATGAATATGAGACATTTTAATCATCATTTAAATGAGTTTAAATTCATAATATGACTATATGATGTTTGGATAGAAAATATAAAGTTTGGGAAAAATCAAATTTAAGATGCGAAAAAACCGACTAAGGATTTGCCTAGTAACGGAGCTTTATGAGCAATAAATTTTATGTTCTATATGGGGTATTTTTTGGACATAATATATTCAAAATTTAAGGACTTGGAATATAGTTTCAAACTCTTATAACCGTTTATTCATACGACATCCGGATAAAAGTATATAAGTATCGGAAAATAGGCCAATGCTAGGGTGCCAGGATATCACCTCTTTGACTTTTCGAAAATTGATATATAGGTCTTAAGTCGTCTCTCTCTCTCTCTCTATTTTTAAATAGAGACCGGCCCGAGAACACCCATAAAACCTATCCTTGATCTCTCTAATACTGATTCAAAGAATATTAACATTCCGGGTACGAAATCGAGAAGCGATAACATCGGAACGATCCCTACGACGTAAGTATCATTATACCACATCTCTTTTCTTTGTATTTCGAGTTTTGTAAGGTACTTCATAGTTAAGAAGATGTCTTATTTCTGTATTTAAGTGTTTAAATATCAAGGAAGTTGAGAAATTGGTTTCCTAATAGTTAGAACTCACGGGACAGTGACCGGAAGCCGTGAGTTGAATTTATTTCACTTTTAGTTGATTGTTTTGTAGTCCACTCGTGTTTGGTCTATTGTGCTGATGATTTATGGAGTTTGGAAGGATAAAAGGGCGTGTAGAAATTCACATGTTGTAGGGTAGTAGGTTGGTCTCTCGTCGTTGCGGTTTCAGGCTAATTGATAACTTGTTGATTGGGTGTGTTATGGTATATTTGAGGTTTTCGTTATATTGAAGTTCCCGAATTGTAATTATGTTGGTTTTGAGTTGCTGATTGTATTGTGTTTGTATTTCACCTATAGTAGGATTGAGGGAGCAGTGAAATCAGGGGAAATGTTGATTGTTTTATTTTAGAATCGAGTTATCGTTTGAGATACGTGATATACAAGCGCCATCTAAGTTATACATGTATTTCCTTGTTATAGGGTTGGCGCACTAATTGTCATAAGCTTGTTGTTGAGTTGCATTGACCAATTGAGGTATGTTAAGGCTGTCCCTTCTTTCCTTTTGGAATGATCCATATGATACAACAAAATGCACAAGCACACAACTTTCATAAATAATTTTATTCTTAGAAGTACTAGGGTTGCCTACGTTCTGGATTCCCCATATGTTATACTATATATCTTACGTATGTTCATGTGTATCATGACATTCCGAGAGATCTTATTGACTTACTTCATTATGCATTGCATCTATTTATACATGCATATTGACCCATGACCAGATGGCGTTATATACGCATATAGTATATGTATATGGGGTATGGGGTATGGGGAAAGGTTATGGTGTTATATACGCAACACCACCTGATCAGTTTGTATAAGTTTAAGATTTCACCCACAGGATCTGAGATGATATGATAGGATGACCTCAGAGGCTTGATAATGTTATGTCCACATATACCTATGCATGATATGACATTTATACGCATATGCATGACAATATAAATGTTTCATGATTCACAGAGCTATTCAGACTTATAGGTTGAGTCCTTTACTCCATGTTTCTTTCATGTCTGTTATATATTAATTTTTATGCTTTACATACTCGGTACACTATTTGTACTGACATCCCTATTTCCGGGGGGCCTGCGTTTCATGCCCGAAGGTGCAGGTAGAAAGGTTGATGGTCCCTATCTTAGGATCCTTGCTCAGTGAGAGTTGGTGTGCTCCATTTGATCTTGAGCTGCTGTTGAGTTTTGGTACGATACTTTTATGCATATGGGTATGACAGGGCATCGTCCCTATCACGCTCCAAATCTGGGGAAGCGTGGCTAGCACCCGGTGCCGTACTGGCCCGAGTGAACCACTCTGTAACTCTTTTTTTTATAACCATCATGGGCCAACATAGCCACAACTCGTAATGTATAGTATCGGTTCCTCTAGCCTTGTAGAGAGGACCAACAACTGAAAATGAAAAAAAGCATCGGTTTGAGGAATTAGGCCTTGTACTGATTAAGGAAAGAGGCCAACTTTTTTTAGCACGGCCATAGAATTTTCACTCGTAGGAGCAAACAAATGAAACACATGATCTTCATCCTTAATATCCACAACCTCCACTATTTCTTCCACCCACCCCTCTCTAATAACTCCTTATAGTACAATCCCCTCTATTTCAACAGATCTTTTCCAGCAACATAAGCAAGTACTTTGGCACACCCTAAGCTAGAATGATGTGTTTTCTTATTAACACATTACTTGCCATTACTTGTCACCTAGCCAAAATGACTAAAAGTCATTTGGTTAAGAATTGGCTTGCTGCCCCGTGGGGGTGGGGTGGGGATTTTAAATCTTTATTCACTAATTTATTAATTAATTAGGTAATATCCCACTACCCGGTAATTAACTAAGTACCCGCATAATTAAGAATTATCTCAAATTATTTAAATTCTACTTATTATTAATATACTTTATACAACTTACTATTACTGTCATGTGGTACCATATAAAATTAATACATACACTACTATTTATTAAAATATCCATGTAAAAATACATATATTTTCTCAACTTCTAATTTTCCTAATCTCATATAAAGAGTACAAATTTTCGTATGCTTAGTTCTTAAAATTGTATCCTTGTTTTCTTGTGAAGAATAGTTTCTATCTTTACAATAAAGAAAATATCATAAACTTTCTTATATTGTGTGTATAATTTAAAGCATACTCGAAAGTAGTAATATTAAATAACTATATAAAATCATTTTTTTCAAATCATTTTTTTACAAAAATGTTCCACAAATTCTCGACCATTCACATATTTTCGTACTTGAGTATCTCGTATCTTCTTCACCTTTACCTCACTTACCTTTCAATCTCGCATTGTATCTTCTGTCTCTTTCATAAACTCCCTTCCACAATACGTCTTAAAGCTCTATTGTGATAACACCTCCAGTGCATACATAATATGACGACCCAAAGGGTCATAACCTATTTTATTACCTATTCCGTACTTCCGAGGCCTTAAAACCTCATTTGTAGTTTCTTCGATTTGCGTGTGCGGTCCAGACGTGTAGCCGAACAACTTAAATATGAAATTCTGTGAAAAATGCTAAGACCTGATATTAAAATGAATGAATAAATTTGAATACGGTCAATATTTTGGGTAAACGGACCCAGACCCGTGATTTGATAGTCCCGAAAAGTCCGTAGGAAAATATGGGACTTGGGCGTATGCCCGGAATCGAATTCCGAGGTCCCAAGCCCGAGAAATGAATTTTTGAGTAAAATTGTTTTTTGAAAATATTTATGGAAATTGAAAATGAAATCTAATTAGAAACTGATGGTATCGGGCCCGTATTTTGGTTCCGGCACCCGGTACAGGTCTCATATATGGTTTAAGCGCTTCCTGTAAAGTTTGGTTAAAAATGGATTTCGTTTGAAGTGTTTCGGACTTGAAATGGGAAATTTGATGTTTTATGAAATTTGATAGAATTCATGGATTTTGAGGTTTAATTTTAAGTGTATGATGTTGTTTTGGCAATTTTGTCGCAAGGGAAAGTTCGTAGGAGGTTATGTAAGTTATCTGTGAAATTTGGTATCATTCCAAGTAATATAGGTCAGTTCGGCACGTTAGCAAAGTTAGAAAACATAAAATTCCTAAGTTTGGTTCTTGAGGTTTGGGGGTGTGATTTCGAGTTTTAGCATTGTTTTGAGTATTCCGAAGGCTCGAGCGAGTCCATAATATGATTTGGGACTCGTTGATATATTTGGACTAGGGCTCGGGTGGGCCCAAGTGCCTCCGGGCACCTAACGGGGCTAAAACCCAGCAAACCAAGTTGTTGGTGCAGCTGCTCTGGTGTGACCGCATCTGCGGTTGCCCAGCATCGCATGTGCGAGACCGCAGGTGCGGTCCCAGGCATCGCAGGTGCGATCACCAGTGGCCTGGCCAGCCATCGCAGGTGCGGAGCACTTCTCGCAAGTGCGAGACCGCAGGTGCGGTCCCAGGCATCGCAGGTGCGATCACCAGTGGCCTGGCCAGCCATCGCAGGTGCGGAGCACTTCTCGCAAGTGCGAGACCGCAGGTGCGGTCTCCACTTCGCAGGTGCGATCCCAGACCCCCTAGCCCAATTCCGCAGGAGCGAGATTCTTCTCGCAAGTGCGAGACCGCAGGTGCGGTCTCCACTTCGCAGGTGCGATCCCAGACCCCCTAGCCCAATTCCGCAGGAGCGAGATTCTTCTCGCAAGTGCGAGACCGCAGGTGCGGTCCCTAGAGCCACAGGTGCGAGTTCACTGTTCAGGCAGTGAGTTTTAAATACGGGTTTTAAACCCATTTTTTCTCATTTCCATCTTCTTCCTTACGAGATTTCCTCCATTTTAAAGAGATTTCGACCAGGTCTTGTAAGGTAAGTAAATTCCTCCCGTAAATTAGTTTCGTGCATGCATCTTAGCTTAATTAACCACATAAACTAGTGAAAAAATTCAAGGAATTAGGTAGTAACCTAGAACTTGTGATCATTGAGAAATTTCTGCGAATTGGCCATGAAATCAAGTGAAAATCGTATATTTATGATCCTTAGGCTTTGGGTGAGTGTTCCCTTCGAGAATTGCAAGAATACGAGAGAGCGGGCTCGGGGTCGAATTCTGATAAATTTGAAAGAATGCTAGGAAATGGATAATTAGGCCATGTAATTGAATCCTTGAATCCTTATTGATATACTTGAGTTGATTATGTCTAGATAATACCATTCCAGAGTCGAATTCTAAAGGAAAGACGGTGTTAGAGGGTTGATTACTATACTTTGGACCCGAGGTAAGTGTTTGGTCTAACCTTAGCTTGAGGGAGTAGTAGTTGAGTATTATTTGATATTTGCTAATTGTCAAATACGATGTATAGGCATAGCGACGAGTATATATACATTGGTGTCTAGCATGACCGTGAGTCCTTATATTGTGAATATTCTGACTTTGTTGTAATTTCTATGCCTAACTGAGGATTTCTATACGTTGTAAAGGGCATGCGAAGGGAATTTTAACCTTTAAACATCCTTGGAGAATTGTCTCAAATTAATATATGAGATAATTACGTCCTTGGAGCATTGGCTCAAATGGTGAAATGAACGATTAAGGAATATGAGATAATTACATCTTTGGAGCATTGACTCAAATTAATATATGAGATAATTACACCCTTGGAGCATTGGCTAAAATTGTGAAATGAATGATGAAGGAATATGGGATAATTACATCCTTTCGAGCATTAGCTCGAGTAATAGAATAAATCATGGAAATGAAAGTGAAAGAAAGAGAAAGAGTTATTGAAATGTACCCTTGTCGGATCATCGTTGCATAGTTCCCTTGTCGGGATTTGATTGTTTAATTGATGTTCCCTTGCCGGGATTTAATTGTTTAATTGATGTTCCCTTGCCGGGATTTAATTGTTTAATTGATGTTCCCTTGTCGGGGTTTAATTGTTTAATTGATGTTCCATTGCCGGGGTTTTTACTGTTACTCTGTTTATTTCCTTGCCCTTGTTTGTGATTGTTGTTTGGGTGAGGAAGAGTGTTAAAGCACGAAGGGTGATGTTGTGCCATGTTTATATTTATTATGCACGAGGGGACATTCCGTGCCATGTTTATATTTATTATGCACGAGGGTATATTCCGTGCCATGTTTATATTTATTATGCACGAGGGGACATTCTGTGCCATGTTTATATTTATTATGCACGAGGGGACATTCCGTGCCATGCTTATATTGATTATGAATGAGGGGACATTCCGTGCCATGCTTATATTGATTATGCACGAGGGGACATTCCATGCCATGTTTTATATTATTATTATGCACGAGG
>ML345487.1:0-26156 GCA_005239505.1 Nicotiana paniculata
TTGGTTTGTTTTTGTTTTTCTGTATGGTGGTTGATAATCGTTACTAATCAATGAATTTTGCTTTTGGTTATTGACTTGTCTCAGTTTTTTAGTTAGCTAACATTTATTGGCTTCTTGTGTTGATTAATCATGCTTTGCACCTGCAGTTGCCTCAATGGCCATGAGTAATAATTAATAAATCTAGTAAGTGTATCATTTTGCAAACTTTTCGATGATGCCAAAAGGGGGAAGATATGTGNCTGAACTTTTCAAAAAAAAATTCAAAGTGATATTTATAACCTAATGAACCTGGTTTCTCTATGATTAATACGTAAAATCATACAAAGTGTTTGAAGTGTATACAGGATTAAGCACAAAGTTTGTCATCATCAAAAAGGGGGAATTTGTTGACCATGTCACTGCATAGTTTTGAAGATTGACAAATGGCTGACCTGTTGAACCAGGTCCATCAGAGCATACATCTTGAACTGAGTAGCTAGCACATGAACCGTATATTCATAGGAGATATTTGTGAATGTGAAATATCAATGAACCAAGAGATTGTCTCCTAATGCGAAAAGGTTGCAAACTGATGAGAAGATTGAAGTCGAATTCAGCAAGGAAAGTAACAAAAGAAAGGAAGTTGAGTTTGGTACGAATTTGTTCACCCAGGTAGAGTTGGACTAGAATTGGACGACAAGCTCAACTGACTCTATAAATACTTGATGTATTTCTGCTGGAATTCTACACGCACAAAAGCTGAAGTGAATCAAAGTCTGAAAGCAAAGTTCCCAGAGTTATTTTGCTAGCAGAATCAGTGTGCGATTAAAAGGTACAGTTCAACTAGAAGAACCAGTTCCATCTGATTAATTATTGAGTCTAGTTGATTGTAGTAGGAGTTTTAATATTGTATCTTTTTCAGCTTTCATAGAAGCAATTGTAATAGGTACGCATTGTTCAAGTTAGAGTTAACTTGAAGCTTGTAGAAATTAGTTGGGGGCTAGGTACTTCAAAGGGATTAGAGTTAGTCCTATGATTACAAAAGAGTTTATTTTGTAAGTCCGTTTGTCTCAGAGTTTTTAGTGAAGTGTTTGAGCAAATCCTACTGAGAAGGTGGTCGTGGTTTTTCACCTTTTGAGCCAGGTTTTTTCCACGTAAAATCTCTGTGTTTTTACTTTACTGCTTTTAATATTCCGTAACAGTAGAAGTAAGTACATCAAGAAGAACTAGGTTCTTCTATTGAGACAGCACTCGAAAAATTAGGTACCTCACAATTAACTTGTATAATTGTGTGGTATTGACGTCTAAAACATCATCAACAACAACAACAAGAACAAGAAACTTACTAGTGCGACGGGATTCTCGACACTTGATTTGTGTTGTTTGCCCTTTGTTTGGGTCTTGGATCATGAGAGAACCTTGAGAGAGTATTTTAGGTGTCTAGGGTCTGAAGATACATTTGACCCTAGACGGGGTTAAAACGGGCTTGATGCGTCATATATATATCAATATATTTCAACTGCCATTGTGGGTCCCATAGAGAGCTGCTTGGCGCAGTATCGCGAAAACGAGAGTATCTCCTTACTCCGATGTCGTATCGACAAACAGTTTAATTTGCTAGAAACTAGACTCATAGATCTTCAATTACGTAGGTATATCATCCAATAATTTCAAGTATATTGGGAGAAAAGCTTAGTTACGTTTGACCTAATTTTCAAGCACATTATGAATGTAACTTGTGATGACCTTTGCCAACTTTTGTTCCACACTTTGCTTGATTTCAAAACATAACACACGACTATCATACGACTAAAATAACTCATAACATAACCTCCTTATCATGTTAAGAACCCTAGTCTCACCCCAAAAGTTCATGTTATAACATTTCAGACGTGTCAATTTTCGACAGAACTTATTTTCTTCAATTCGTTTAGCATCTTAGCTTTCCATCCTTCCTGGTAATTATTATTCACGATATTAAATATTTATAACCATTAAGGTAACATTATTAACTTACTTTATATACTTTCAAAGACGATCTCATTTCTGAGCTTAAATCAATTGACTTGTTACGAACTCTCACGTACGAAAATGTGGGGTGTAACACCGTAGAATAGCATAACTAAGAAATAAGAATATTCGAATAGGGACAAGGGGAATCGGGACAATAGAAAAAATATATATCTAGGGAAATTAAAGCACTTAGCTCTGGTTTTAGCTAAGCAAAAAATCGACGTGCATACACTAACTATAGTAACTAAATTTTTGACAATTTATATAATCTCGTTTGAGAGTTTGGTGTACTTAATTAATCATAATTATCAATTGTTTGGTCGCCTATCCGTAAGTTTAATACATTGGTAGAGCAATAGTATATCACACTAATAATTTATCAACAACTCAAGTATTTAATGTTCATACATTTCTCTAAAAACACTCACATTAATCCTAACAATGGTACGAGATGAAGATAAGATAATACACGGTTTGATTCTGTTGCAAATATCAAGAACGGAGGAAATACTTCAAGTGTATATATCTTCTACCAAGGAGATTATTCGTAATATTTAATTAGTTATTCAAAGGAAATTAAGGCTGATACAGTAAAAAGTTTATTTTTAACATATATAGTATTAATATTTACAACAGCCCATCTATATATAACTATATTATTGTATAAATTAGATATAGAGTTGTTTTTTGGTGAACATATATGAAACGTTTACTTAATTCTTAGACAAAAATACTTAGCTTAATACTGATCATCAAGTTATTAGCCATTAAGATGGCGAATCATCCATGGTGGCATCACAGTATTAGGAGTTTGCTGCTGTACTTCTCCATTTTCTTCTGCAGTACTCTGGTATGCTTCCCTGCATTTTGCATGTTACATCAAAGGCAAATGTACTACGGGTTCAACAGAATTCGGTAATTTTGATACAAAATATAAATATATAGTCAAAAAATACAAAAAAAAAAACTCTACAAAATAGTAAATTTTGAACAATATGTGTAGTGATGACTTAAAGGTTAGGATAAAGTTTAAATTCCGAATACGCCTATAATTTATAGAGTTCCCAAGAAAGTTATCCTCAGCTCAAATATGCATCACCTTTTTTCTTATAGATCGAGAAATTCTCGAGGGCTAGTGATGCACAGTTCGAATGGATAATAGGCATGTCGCACTACTTTTTTTTACTTAAATATCGAGTTTTTGTCTGCAGTATGATTCAAACCTGTGAAGTGCACTTACACATCACGCGTTGCGCACTTACCATTAGACCAAAACCTTAGGCATATGCATCCTTTTTCTTGAGTACTTTATGTAATTGATTAAGAAATTAAATTTATTAAGCGACAATATATAGGGGCTTTTGCATCCGTACCCACTTTTTGTGCCACGTTTTAACTTATACCCGCTTTGTAAAAAAATTTGCATCCGTACCCGCTTTTGCGCATAACTTCAGCATGCGGGACTGAAGTAGCAAAGGCAATCACGCAAAACTTCAGCATTCTAGTAGACGGGCTTGAAGTAGCTTGTGAGCTGAGTCTAGAGCTGAAGTTCTTCAGCTCTAGTAAATAGGTCTTTGTAAATGGGGAACTTCAGCATACGGGCTGAAGTTCCCCCAGTTACACTGGAGAACTTTAGCTCTAGAGCTGAAGTTTTTGTCTTTGTAATGGGGAACTTCAGCATACGGGGCTGAAGTTCCCCAGTTATAAAGACAAAAAATTCAGCATACGGGCTGAAGTTCCCCCATTTACACTAGGGAACTTCAGCTCTTGTCTTTTGTAAATAAGGAACTTCAACATACGGGGCTGAAGTTCCCCAGTTATAAAGACAAAAACATCAGCATACGGGCTGAAGTTCCCCCAGTGTAACTGGGGGAACTTCAGCTCTAGAGCTGAAGTTTTTGTCTTTTATAAATGGGGAACTTCAGCATACGGGGCTGAAGTTTCCAAGTTATAAAGACAACTTCAGCATACGAGGCTGAAATTCCCCAGTTTACAAAGACAAACTTCAGCTCTAAAGCTGAAGTTCTCTAGAGCTGAAGTTTTGTCTTTGTAACTGGGGAACTTCAGCCCCGTATGCTGAAGTTGTTGTCTTTATAACTTGGGAATTTCAGCTCTAGAGCTGAAGTGTTTTCTTTGTAACTGAGGAACTTCAGCCTCGTATGCTGAAGTTTTGTCTTTATAACTGGCGAACTTCAGCTTAACTGGTGAACTTCAGCTCAGCGAGGGAAAGGGGAGCTGAAGTTATTTAAAAAGTGGGTACAAATTAAAAGTTTTTAAAAAAACAGGTATAGGTTAAATGAGGGCGACCAAATAGAATGTCCCGCGCAATTTTTACCAATATATACCCAAAGTTAGGAAAATAAAGAGATTGGGACCGGAAGGGAGAAACTATATATACCCAAGGTTAGGAGAGTCCAATTGTTGTTGCAAAACAAATGAAGATGAGTTGAGTTCTTGGTTCTGCTGCTCCCATTGATTTTGGTGGGCCAGCTCTTTCTCCCTCTCCTTCACCTGTTTAAAAAAATATAAAATTTAAAAAAAGGCAATTCCCAATTGGGAAAGCTTTTGCAGTGAGAACTAGAAGACACATTATAGGGACAAATGAAATAATAATAAACCTTCTTGGAAAGCTGGTTGTTTTGCTCCTGCAGTGCTTTGTCCTGTACCATGCAAAGGAAATGTTAAAGAGACAATTTGTTACTATCATGCAATTAATATCTCATTGTTCATGAGACATAATATAATTAAATAATTAAAAGTATGTTCTCTCTAATAGCTTAAGCGTCGCCCTCCTGAACACGCATCTTTTTCCTGTTTTTCACGTAAAGAGAACTTGAAAGGAAATTCTTACCTTTTTTTTAAGCTCAGAAATAGACTCATGCATCAATTGGTTCTACAAGAAAAATAAGTCTTTAGTTTAGAGGTGTTTTCTCAAAGAAAATCCAGATTATAGAGCTATAAAAAAAGGCAGTCCGGTGCACTAAGTTCTCACTATGCGCGGGTCCGGGGAAAGGCCGAACCACAAGAGCCTATAGTACGCAGCATTACCCTGCATTTCTGCAAGAGTCTGTTTCCACGACTTGAACCCGTGACCTCCTTGTCACATGACAACAACTTTACCATTTACGCCAAGGCTCCTCTTCAAATTATAGAGCTATGTTTTCTAAATAATTCGGTTCTACCTTTCTTGAGCGAATGTGTTTAAGAGCAGAATCCAGCTGGTGTTCCAAATTCTGAAATTCCTTCATACTTAACGAGTCCAAATCTTCTCCCATATAATGCCTGCAAAGCGAGCAATAATGTTTCTACCAAGGGAAATGTATATGTTACACAAAATTCCTTCAACGATCAATTATGTGTACCTTTGGTTTCTCTGCAAAACCTCAAGTCTAACCTTAAGTTTTGCATGTTCCAGGGTCCAGCTTCCCTGCACCAAATTAATTACACCGTCCTCAAAACGAAGAAATGACTTCAACTTTTACACATTGTTAATATAAAAGAACTTTTACGATCAATGTATATAAGTTAAATCCGAAATAAATTAACCATACCGGGGAGCTATGATCAGTAGTAGCAACAAGTTGCCTCTCAGCATATGAGCATCTTTCATATCTTTCAAGGATCCTCTCCATGCTGATATATAGTATTATCAGAAAAGAGTTGTTTGATCAGAATCAGATATTAGTCAAATACAGGATAATGGACAAAAGCTTAAAACAATGGTCATTACATTCCCCTAACACCCCCAAGAAAATCAACACAACATAATTTATTAATCTCTTTGATCAAGTCCCTTGATAAGTGTAGCTTTTTTTATCTTTATAGCAGATATATTCATACACTATTAAAGTAGATACTTTGTGGTGTATCAGAATATGTAGAGAAAATAATACATATCATCCGCTTTTGTATTATTAATCTCTTGTTTGATAGTGTTTTTTAACCTAGTAATAATATATCATATTCAGTATTATTATTATACATAACAAACTATAGCATTTGCAATACCATGGTTTTTAATACATGGATAAGCATGCATAAAGACATGATAACTGTCTTTTTCAAACCTTTAATACACAAAACCAAACAGCTGAGAAGAAATAATCTACCATAACTAATTCCAACATTACTAATCTCACGATTGTTAATACATTCTATTTAGTACTATTCTTATACCCCTACCAAATTACCCCTTAGGGCAAGAACCTAAGAGAAATGTGCAAAATTCCAGCTTCTCCAACGAAATAAAGAATATTGGGGTAATTATTAGGAATGTGAAGGTGATAAATTGATAAATAGCATATATGAATTTTACGTGATCAAATTGTAATAATTTCTACACTATTAGAGCACTAAATTTGAACTCTTACTGAAAACCTTATAGCTAAGAACACAACAACAACACAACAACAAAAATTACTATCATTGTGCCTCGATCCCAAGCTAGTCGAGATATATCGTATGATTAATGTTATATTTGGATCAATTATATTCAATATACATTCCGGCCTTAAGGATTATCTAAGAAAAAATGTCACTCTATAGCCACTTTCAAAATAATAGTCGAAAAAGTGTATACTTTTTGTATATTTTTTTTTTATATATAAATTATGTATGTTATATACATAAATTATGCAAATTTAATACACTTTTTCGACTATTAAATATAAATAATTTCTGGCACGGGCTAAAAGTGATAATACCACATTATCTAATACTAGGAATTCCATATACTCTCCGGTGGTTGTAACTTTAATATACAAAGAGTCTTCCGGTAAGAGCTAGCCTTCAAGTTGGTACAACTTATTTGGATTTTCAACAATCATCATTTTCTATGTTTTTCTATATCTCCATGATTCCAAGATATTTTACATTTTGTTTAAATAACTTCTTTTTCATATGATTCTAGGTTTATCTCTTTCTCTTTTAACATCTTCAATCATCTTGTTTTCAAATTTAAGAATTGGTGCATCTGGAGGATTATGTAGTCAAACCATCTCAAACGACATTTTCTCACTTTATCCTTTATACTCCTGCTATTTGAACCACCAAACAGATGTGATAATTTATGGTTTTATAAATTTAATCTTTTACGACCGTAGATCCATTTTAACGTTCACATTTTTGCAACACTCAACAATCAACCAATCTAATGACAAAATAGAAATTTAACTTCCCCTCTTCCTTTTCTTCTCTAAACAAATCCATAAACCAAAGACTATCAGCAAAGAGAGGTCACAACTTAGCATGCAACAAATAAAGCGTACATCATTAAACTTTTTATGGTTTTCAAAGGAAAAGCTAGAACACAATGCAAATAAGTGAAGGAGTCCTATCGTCAAATATAGTATAATATGTACAAGCATTTTACTTTGTATAAAAAAATCATTTGATGCGAGGATCTCACACGAAGATATGGATTCTGCCGAACCCGTAGCTTCTATTTTGGATCCGACATGCCCACCTCTGCATGAAATTTTCTATGAGTACCAGTTTACAGTTATGATTTACTTTTGCAATGATCATGTAATTTCATTTAATTATATACCTATTTTACGTGATATATAAAAGCATGCAGAGAGAGAGTAGACATTGAAAATCTTATGATAGAAAACTAGTTGTATGGGCGAGTTCTTTTTCGCTATGCCTGAAGACCCATTTCATTTATCAATCCTCAATGTATACCTACGCGTAGAAGTATGTGATCGTCTCATTTAAATATTTGAACAAAAAAAAATTTATTTTTTAATTATATCTTCAACATGTCTCAGGACGTGCGGGCTTTGATTCTTTTATATATGTCAAGCACAAGGAATTTTTAATATATAATAATGGATGGAGTTGAGACTCAAACACAAGACTTTTGCATGCTTGTATTTATTTATTTAATTATGTTTTCAACACGATTTAGTTAATTCTAATACTTGTACTTTTGGCAATTTTAAAATTAAACAATCGGATTGCCAGAGTAGAAGTTTCATATATCCCAGCTTCATCATAGCAGCTATGAAATCATAGACTATTATCATCTGTGCCTAGCGTATTTTGGGCAAGAAATATGTTCGACTTGAATCTTGCCACCTGTTCAACCATAAATACATACAAAACAAAACAAAATAGCTAGAAGTAATGTATATAAAGCCAGTTGATCCACTGTACCATGAGTACCTCGTTAAATTTCTACTATAAAGTTTTGAAGAGTTGGTCAGTGTCTAGCCTTCTGAGAGAAGACATTTGCATGAAACATAAGTACTTCCTTCGTCTCGTATTTGGACCAGTTTATGAAGATGTATCAATGAAGAATTGAGGAAGAGAAATCTGTATCAATGACAGAAGAATACGAGAGAGAGAAAGAAAGAGTAGAAAGGAGATGTTGTATTCCTTCATCTTAATCTTAAGAGTACAAGCACTGATACTTATAGAAAATAAGTTAGTTTAGGATAACTAACTTACTTAACTAATTAACTAAATTTGTTAACAGTGATTAACAGATTAACTAAGATTATGAAATTACAAATTTGCCCTTATTGTATTTGGGTTATATTTTTCTTTAACACTCCCCCTCAAGCTAGAGGGCATAAAAATATTAAATGTCCCTAGCTTGTAAACCAGATATTGATGCTGAGATTTGCTCAGTCCTTTTGTGAATATATCTGCAGTTTGCTCCTTTGTACAAATATATTCAGTTTTGATCATGCCTTGTTGAATCTTTTCTCTTATAAAGTGGCAGTCTATCTCTATATATTTTGTTCTTTCATGATAGACTGGGTTGGCTGCTATTTGAATGGCAGCTTTGCTATCACAAAAAAAAGTCACTGGTTGAACATTTTTCACGTCAATCTCCTTTAATAACCCCAGTAGCCATGTTAACTCAGCAACAGTTGATGCCATACTTCTGTATTCTGCTTCAGCGGAACTTCTTGAAATTGTAGTTTGTTTCTTATATTTCCATTAAATCAGTGACTCACCTAACTTGATTAAGTATCCTGTGACTGATTTTATGGAGTGTGAACAAGCTGCCCAGTCAGCATCACAATAAGTTGTAATGGTTTCATTGTTATTGTTGAATAACAGAATACCTTATCCTGGTTGACTCTTTATATATTTCACAATTCGTAATGCAGCTTCCATGTGAGATTTTTTTGGCTGTTGTAGATATTGACTGAGTGTTTGAATACTATATGAGATATCAGGTCTAGTGACAGTTAGGTATAACAGTTTACCTATGAGTCTTTGATAGCTTCCTTGATCTGTCAGTACATCATCTTCTGCCAATTTCTCTTGACAGAAATGTTCATCAAACTCTCTTGTAGTGAGTTTTATGTTTGTGTCCATAGGTGTGTTAACAGGTTTTGATGCTGCTAATCCAAGTTCTGAAATCAATTCCAAAGAATACTTTCTCTGATGCATCAGGATTCCTTGTTTCGACCTCGCAAATTCTATTCCAAGAAAGTACTTTAGCTCTCCTAGGTCCTTCATTTTGAAAGTTTGCTGGAGAGCATCTTTTGTGTCTTGTATCAGTTTCAGATTGTCTCCTATTAGAAACATATCATCTACATATACCAACACAACAATAGTTCCATTTTCAGTTTTCTTAATACTCTGCTTGAACTGAAACTTCAATAAAGCCTCTGTCAGCTTTGAGTTCCACTGTCTTGGTGCTTGTTTAAGACCATACAAGGATTTTTTGAGTCTGCACACAGGTTTATACTCCCCCTGACTCCTAAATCCTTGTGGAAGATCCATATAATCTCATCATGAAGATCACCTTGCAGAAATGCATTATAGACATCCATTTGATATACATGCCATTTTCTAGATGCTGCAATTGCTAACACAGTTCTGACTGTTACCATTTTAACAACTGGAGAGAAGGTTTCTTGATAATCTATACCTTCTCTTGACTATAACCTTTAGCTACAAGTCTAGCTTTGAACCTTTCTATCTCCCTTGTAGCCTTGTACTTGATTTTGTATATCCATTTGCATCCTATAGAATTTTTTCCATCTGGCAAGGAAACAACTTCCCAGGTGTTGTTATTTTGAAGAGCTTCAATCTCTGACTTCATTGCATCAACCCACCTAGGATCTCTGATTGCTTCTGCATAATTGTTAGGTTCAGTTATTGTGGAGAATGTAGAAATGAAAGCCTGATACTTTGTTGAGATGTTTTCATAAGACAGATGGTCTGACATTGGGTAGTTGATATCATGATGTACGTTTAAGGAAACAAAGTCCTTCATCCAGATTGGGGGATGTTTTTCCCTGTCAGATCTTCTAGTAGTGTTGTTGTGCTGAGTCTGTTGCACTGAGACACTAGGAGGTCCAGTTGATGACAAATTATGTTGTTGATTTGTAGTTGTAGTTGGAATTGTATTAAAACTTCTGTATCAGCTTGTATGTTGTAATTTTGAACTTCTTCTCAATTTGTATCTGTGTACTCAGCTTCATCGACTTGAGTGGTTGAAGATTGAATAGAGCTAACAAGCTGCTGATTGAATTCTTCAAATTTCTATCTTGTAAATTAGTTTGAGACAGAAATATAGGAGTTGAAGATACATTTATGTTTTTGAATGGAAACACATCTTCCCTGAAAGTGACATCTCTGTTTACAAAAAAAGATTTAGTAGTTAAATCATATAAAATATAACCTTTTTGTACCTCAGAATATCCTATTAACACTGCAGACTTAGCTCTTGGTTTAAGCTTGTCTGTTTCTTGTATACTCTTGGCATAGTAAAGACACCCTATAACTTTCAAATGAATCAGTGAAGGTTTTCTTTTGTATAATTTTTCAAAAGGTGAAATCTCCATAACTGATGAGGGCAATCTGTTAATAATATATACTGCAGCTAGAACACAGAGACCCCATAACTTAATAGGAATATTAGCTTGAAATCTGATTGCTCTAGTTAATTCTAGTATGTGTCTATGTTTCCTCTCAGCTACCCCATTTTGCTGAGGAGTATAGGTACATGTTCTCTGATGAACTATGCCTAAATTTTTAAAAAGATTGCTGCAAATAGTGTTAACAAATTTTGTGCCATTGTCTGTTCTAATTGTCTTAATTGTTTTGTTGAATTGAGTTTGAACAAACTTCAAAAAATACTGAATGACAACACACACACATCAATCTTTAATTTTAATAAGTAGATCCATGTCATTCTAGAGAAATCATCAACTATAGTCAAGAAAAACTTATTTCCATCAAATGTAGAAATCTTATAAGGTCCCCAAATATCCATGTGAATCAATTCAAATGTTTCAATACTTTTAACACAACTTGTTGGAAAAGGTAATCTGACTTGTTTTGCACATGGGCACACACTACATTTATTTACTACTTCTGCTATAGATTCAGGTTTGTTCTGAATCATTTTCCTAAGAACAGCTATAGACACATGACCAAATCTTCTATGCCATAGATTTATATCTTCTGTGCTAAGCACTTTCTTGACAAGCAGACTGAAATTCATGTCTTTACTAGCAAGTTGACTCAGTAGAATGTATAGCCCATCTCTTTCTTTACCAATCTCGTTCACCCTCCCATTGAAGAGATCCTGAAAAGTACAGAAATGAGGATAGAAGGTTGCTGCACAAGCCAATTCCTTAGTCATTTTGGACACATACATTAGATTAAATTTGAATTGAGGCAAATGAAACACATTACTCAGAGTACTTCTAGAAGATATAGAACTAGTTCCAGTGTGAGTAACATTTGAAACCTCACCATTAGGTAGATACACCCTCTTAGGATTAGTATTTTTTATTATAGAATTTTTATTTAGCATTTCAATATCATACACCATGTGATTAGTTGCCCCGGTGTCAATAATCCATTCTTTTGGACAATTAAAAACTGCCAAAGCATTACTCATACCTGCTACATTGATGCAGAGTTGACATTACTTTCAATGTTAGTTTTATTTAGAATTTGCAATATCTGTTCATATTGATCCTTTGTGAATGCTCCTATCTGAGGCATTGATTGGTGATCTAAAGTTTCTGCAAAAAAATTATAAGTTACTGGACCTCTTGTTCCACCATTATAGGTTCCTGACCCCTTCTTTTTAGATTTGAAATCTGGAGGATACCCAACTATCTTGAAACAATTCTCTTTGCTATGGCCTTTAAGCTTGCAGAACTCACATTGAACATTATAGTTCCTTTTATACCTTTGATTCCCCATAATTTTTTGTATACATTGCTATATCATAATTCTCTGTAGTAATGACTGAATTTGCACCTAAAATTCCAGAAGTACAAGCCACTGCTTTTTGACTTTCATCACTTAAGATCATGGAGTATGCTTGATTCACCGTTGGAAGAGGACTCCTCATAAAAATTTGACTTCTAGCTTGAGCGTAGGATTCATTAAGCCCCATAAGAAACTGATATACCTTTAACTTCTGTAAGTAAATCACAAAGTCTCTAGACCTTGGTCAATCACAACCAGGAATGGGTATCAAGGCTTCAAATTCCTCCCACATGTCCTTCAATTTGGAATAATACACGGACACAGACGAAGTACCTTGAACCAGAGTGGCAATTTCTTTGTGCAAATTAAAAGTTCTTGCATCATCCACTTTATAAAATCGTTCGTATAGATCATCCCACACTGTCTGAGAATTTGAAGCATACATTATACCACCAAGAAGACTGCTATTCACAGAATTCATTATCCAAGAGAGTACAATAGTATTTACTCTCTCCCAATGATTCCTCATAATAGCAGGAAAGCTCTCTTTCCTACAAGAACCATCCACCATTCTTAATTTGTTCCTTACCAGTAACGCTACACGCATAGATCGATACCAAACAGAGTAATTCTCAATTCCAGTTAGCTGGAATGAGATAATATGTATTCCGCTAACATCTGACAGATGAAGAAATAGAGGATGGTTGTAATCCATGCCATGTTGTGTTGATCCTACAGTGGTTTGGATTGGATCACCTTCTTGATCATTATTTAGATTCATTTTATGATTCTTGAATTTTTCAGAACTTGAATTTTCAGAACTTTGATTTTTCGATACAAACAAGAACCAAAGAAACTGACTTAGAATTGTAGAGATTTGCACTGAATCAAAGTTGCATGCATTCAACTTTGTCCTGCTCTGATACCATGAACCAGTTTATGAAGCTGTATCAATGAAGAATTGAGGAAGAGAAATCTGTATCAATGACAGAAGAATACGAGAGAGAGAGAAAGAAAGAGTAGAAAGGAAATGATGTATTCACTTAATCTTAAGAGTACAAGCACCAATACTTATAGAAAATAAGTTAGTTTAGGATAACTAACTTACTTAACTAATTAACTAAATTTGTTAACAGTGATTAACAGATTAACTAACTAAGATTATGAAATTACAAATCTGCCCTTATTGTATTTGGGTTATATTTTTCTTTAACAGTATTAATAGTCGTGATTATAAAAAATAGTTATCTCAAATGTTATTTTATAAGTTCAAAATAAAATTGATTTTTTTTTCTTTTTTTATTCGTAAGATAGAGATAACACATAGATAAAATAAATATTCGATTAAGAGATAATTAAAGGTAGAATAGTCTAATCTCTTTTCTAATTAATATTTTTTAAGGGGCGTGTAAAAAAGAAACATGACACGTAATATGAGACAGGAGTACTAGCTAGTTAAAGACATTAAAAATTAAGATATTTTTACAACTTAGCTTTCAGAGTAAAACACGGATTAGCCCTTTTGTCATGGTTTATTTGTAACCAAAAATGTTTGACTCGAGGTATATATTCTTTATTAATTAACTATTCCATGTTTTGGCGTACTAGAATAGGTGGAGAATCATTATTTCAAAGCTAGATCCTAGATAGATAATAAAAAGGGACTAAAAATAGAAAAGGAGAACAGAAAAAAGAGCATATATTTAAGTTTTCTTTTTCTTTTCTGCATGTGCTTTTCTTTTTATATATGTGACACGAAGCAATCTACTGTGCAAGATGTGAACTATTTTTAGAAACTAAACGAGGAAGCGCGAATAATATTGGATCTATCAAAATTGAGTCTGCAAAACAGATTTTATAGGTTTCTGCATGGAGTTTGTAAGTTAAAAAGTTACTGCTTAATAAAATATACAGAGACCACACATAACAACAGAAATGGGAAGAAATAAAATGAAGGAAAGAAAGAAAGCTACTGCTCAAGATTGAAAGTAACTTGCTGTCGAGCAGTAATAGGTGCATATTAAGCACATAATATTTAAGAATATAAAACAAGTAAATTAGATACAAAAAGTCAAAATTAATAAAAACAAGAGGTAGCACTGTTCCAAAAGTAAATAAATTAAAGAATGTCAAGAACTAAAAAAGATCAAGAATGGAAAACTGTGTTGAACACAGGGGCGAAGCTATCGTCACAAAGCATACTATGTATAGTGTAAAATATGTATTTGTTATTAATTTTAAAAAATATGCATAACCTATTGGCAAAGAGTATTCAAATATTAAATTTTCTGACTTCGGGAACATATTTTAAAAAATTATTTTTAAAATAAAAAAAAATAAAAAAGGGGTTGTAATAAACTGCTAAGAGAAATTATAAACAGACAGTAGTAAAAGATAGAGAAAATACGTACCAAGAATCAGTGGCATATTCAAAGAGTTTGCCTTTTGTAGAAAAAACAATCAAACCAACCTCAGCATCACAAAGCACAGAGATCTCATGAGCTTTCTTAAGCAAACCAGATCGACGTTTTGAGAAAGTAACTTGCCTATTAATTTTGTTCTCAATTCTCTTCAACTGTACCCTTCCTCTTCCCATTTCTTTTTTTTTTTTTTTTGGGTAATTAATGTTTTCTCTTTCTTGAAAATAATAATATAATATATTCTCTCAAATGGAGAAAGAAAAGAAAAGTGCAGAATAAGAGTGTGATAGTCTTATTCTCTTTATTTCTCTCTTTGGTATCGAAATGATTATTCTGTTGCTTCAGGAATTTTTTATTGTTAAGTAGAAATTAAATACAGTATCCCAGATGCGAGGAAGAGAGAGACAGGAGAGGTATTTGAAAAACCAGCATGGTTTCGTCAATTGCGTTGTCGATCTTTTATTGGTTAGAGAAACTGGTACGTCATTAGTGTCTGAGTAAAGGCCTCAAGTTTTTGGAACAATCAACAACGGACAAAAGGTACAGACAAAACTATGTGTTTTTGAGACGACGGGTGTTCGTTGATCGGTACAGTATAGTATTTAGATATTTCGATTTAATATTTTGGTATTTGATTTTTAAAATGATGCATCACTACCGAATCTAACTAAATTAATGATTTGATTTTTTTCCTTTCGGTTTTGGTTTATTAAGTTCGGTAACTTCGGTTTATTCAGTTTGAATACTAACTAGTTCGTAGAGTCATAGACTATAAAGCACTTAAAAGTACAAAACTAAAAATATTTATTGACAAAAGTTTTGTCAAAAACCAGCAAATATCAACCCAGAGAGAAAAAATTGTACATAAAGAAATAAATTTGGTCATTAAAAATGTCTTGTTACTTGTTTATCGGTATTTCGATATTTTATTTTCAAATATCATACAAAATATTAAATACCAAAATTCTCAATTTCAAGATGGTAATTCGATATTACCAAATTATGCAATGGCCTAGTTGAGACAAACATTTCTTTTGAAATTTAAAAGCAAATTTTCAATATGATTTGAGTTTTACAATGATAACAAATATCAGTCAAATAGGTTCGTATTCATCAACTTGAGCTTGCATTTTTCCTTCCACTTCTATCGCATTTATATTATTATACTTTTAAAATTTTGTACCAATTATCATTTTATGAGAGACAAGCTAAGCTAAAAAAAAAAGAAAAAATATATAAAATTGAAAAGGCAAGAATAATTTTATAGTTAGTAGATTTTGAAGCACACACGTATTATGTATTTACTGCACATCAATGGTACAATTTTTAACATATTACATCAATACAATTAAAAATATTTTAAAATGAAAATACACATATACTATAGAAATGACATAATAATTGTTGATCTTATTTACCATACTTACTATTGAGAAGACGAAGCTCTACGTCTTTTTCGTCATGTTCCACAAGTTAACATAGTAGTATATATTTATTATCTTTCTTTTTAATTTTTAGAAAAATTAAGAATAGAAATTCTAGATTATTGTCATAATTGCAGAGAAAAACCCAGAGAATGTATAGCTGTAACGATCCGACTAGCCGTTTTGAGCAATTAGGTCCGACCCGGTAGTTTGAGTTCACGAGTAGCTTCACACAGTGTATTATGACTTGCGTGCATCATCGGTTCGAGTTTTTTGAGAGGTTCGGAAAGGTTTTTTAGGGGTGATTCTCATTTGAGAAGCTCGAAGTTGAAGGAAATGACCAAGGGTTTGACTTTTGAGTATTTGACCTCGGATCAGAGTTTCAATGGTTCCGGTAGGTCCGGACATTAGACTTGGGTGTATGCCCGAAATTTTATTTGGATGTTTCTAAAAGGTTTCGGCATCATTTGGTGGAAGTTGGCAATTTAAAGGTTTAGAATTTTACTAAGTTTGACCATGGTTTGACTTTAAGGCTATCGGGTCCGGATTGTGATTTCGAAACTTAGAATAGGTCCATTTTATCATTTGGAACTTGCCTGCAAAATTTGGTGCATTTGGAGTTGATTTGATATAGTCCGGACGCTCGGTTGCGATTCTAGAAATTCTTGAAGTTCATTGTGATTTTCATGTGTTTTGGCATCCATTCGTAATTCTAGAGGTTATTTTGATGTTTTGATCGCTCGAGAAATTTCGTATTATGCTTTTAGACTTTTAAGGGTATTTGGTTTAGAGTCTCGAGGGTTCGAATGAGTTTTGTGCGCGTCTCGGAGTGTTCGAAGAAGGTTCGGTTGTGCTGGTATCTCCGTTCTCGCATTGGCGAGGTTTTCATCGCATTTGTGATGTCCGCATTTGCGAGATCATTCTCGCATTTATGACGATTGGCTGGGGCAAGGGAGTTCGCATTTGCGAACTATTTCATCGCATTTGCGATTAGGCAGCTCCGCATTTGTGACACAAGCAGTCGCTTTTGCGAAAACTCTAAGATCGCATTTACAAGTCTTATGTCGCATTTGCGACTTTGACAGAGCTGGTTAGCCTTCACTTTTGCGATACTTTTGTCGCATTTGCGATCCTGATGTCGCATGTGACCTCTGAGGCTGGTATTAAGACTTTCATTTAGAGACTTAGCTTCATTTTATCATGTTTTGAATCCTAGCCTCGATGGGAGGCGATTTTGTGGAAAGATTTTCATACCAAATCATTGGGTAAGTACCTCTAATCAATTTCAATTGTATTTTGTGATTATACATTAGATTTAACATCAAATTCACGAGAATCGAAAGGAAAATTTGGGGGAAATTGTAACATCTTTCAAGATGAAAAATGGTGATTTGAAGCACGAATTGATGTCGGAAATTGATAATTTTGGTATGGTTGAACTCGTATCGGGATGGGTGTTTAGGTTTTGTAAATTTTACCGGGTTTCGAGGTGCGGGACCGGGGGGTTGACTTTTGTTGTCTTTTTACAAATTGTATAAAGATCATAGCTTTGTTAATTGATATTATTTTCTAGTATTGGCTAGATTGAGGCGGCAGAGGTGAGTTTTTAAAGGAAAAGCTATTGATTTGACCGAATTGAGGTAAGTGTCTTGCCTAACCTTGTGTGGGAGAAACCACCCCTTAGGAATTGAGTTAATTATGCTATCTTGTTATGTGAAAGCCGTGTATGCAAGGTGACGAGTGGTACACGTTCTATATGTGTTATTTAACCGGTTTAGATTGTCTAGTATATTTTCATGCCTTTAATTGAATTGTCATAACATGTGGTATCTCGTTGTTAGTCTACTCTTAGATGCTTTATTTGACGTTGTTAGCACCTAACTGTCTCGTTATTTGGCCTTATATGCCTTAGTTGAAGTTATTGTTTTTTCTTATTGTCTTGTTACCGCTTAATTGTTGAGTTTATTCTAAGTCTTGTACTTATCTTCTACCTGCCCTAATTATTGTGATTGCATACTTAGTTATCACATACCTTACCTGCCCGGTGATCCTTGTAAAGTTTGTTGTGTTCTTTTGGGTTCTATGTGGTTCTTTTGTTGTTGTGTACTAATACCCTTGATTGTAGAAATTCTTGTAAATGGAGTTATTGAATTGTTGTTGTTGATTTAAATTATTGTAAAGGAGATCGGATTGCACACCGCAACAAGTGAAATAAGGGAGGTAGTGAAATAAGAGAGGATATTTATATTGTGATATTGTTATTATACGATGGGATGGGGTTGCACGCCGCAACAGGTGAAATAAGGATGGACTATTATGGTGAAATAAGGGTGAATTATGATATTGATATTATATGGTGGGATTGGGTTTCACGGCGCAACATATTTTATTTATTGGCATGATATTGATATTTTACGATGGGATCGGGTTGCACGCCGCAACAGGTGAAATAAGGGTGAATTAATATGGTGGAGTAAGGGTGAATTTTGATATTGATATTATTGTTTAACCAAAGAATGAGATCCTTTGACTAAAGCTATTTTTAGGATGAACACGGGTTACTGACAATCAAGAAAATAGAGAAAAATGAATAATAGACAATATTGCAGAAATATAGAAAAGCAAAGTAGATCGTATTCGAGAATCAGATGCCTTTACAAGTTGTATTCCCGTCCTTTATATAGGAGATTCCTTGATATAACGTACAACTCTTTCTATGATTGCTCATTAATGACTAATTATGACATTAATGGGGCGTTACAAAGGATAACAGTAATTGGGGTACGGTTACATAACGTACGAGTAATCAATTGTGGGTCCTTGAATCTGCCTGTAGCTTTGTCCAGATTCATTCTTACCGTGTCTCTTCCCTGTCTCGATCAGTTTGAGTTTCCCGTGGCTGATGAGCTCAAGGGTTTATTGAATCGTGCCTCTTTGTTCCGTACCTCTTCAACGAATCACATCCAGCTGTTGCGTTCTCCTGTGTCCACATAACTGGTTGAGTTGTCAAGAGTTGGCTTACGTGTGAAACTCTTTTTTACTAATACATATAGTCCCCCACTTACCATATATTTATCGATTAATATTTGGTAAGTGGATACTCATTTATGGCGGGAATATTTTGCCGCCGATTTACCTCGAAACATTGTATCCTTCTCTGAACCATAGGTGTCGTTCGTCACTTCCATTTAATGCTCATACCACGTGTCCTTCTCGGATTGGTTATGCATTTACTCGGCACCTTTTAGGGCTTTTTGCGGCTGTGTCAGTCCCGAAGTGACATCTTTAATTATGACTTTTCATCATTATTTTTCTTTTTTTTTTCATGTTTGACGGTTGTCCTCAAGTATAAATACCTTTCTTCTTTTCTTTGCTTCTACGANCGACTAGGAGTCGGAGGGGTGGTAGAATTAGGAGTCTAGAATCCACTCCTTCGAGAGGATCCTCTTCTTCTCAGATAGTTTCCCTTCCTTCTGCTAGGTCTCTAGTTTCTCCGAGGTTTAGGGTTTCTCGGTCTTTGTCTAGAGGTAGAGGTGAACACCTTCGTGAACCTGGAGTTGATGAAATTGTTCCTGCTGAGTTTGTCTTTGCTAGAGATAATCAAGTTCTCGTAGACCAATCTTCTTCCCTTGAGAGTGTCGAAAGGTACCCAACCCTTATTACTGAGGGTCAGATTTCCCTTGTTCGTAGGGAGTGTTTTTGGAGGCCTGATTTCCCTGTCTACATTCTGAATAGTAATCAAAGAATAACGTCTTACAAGACGGGATACTCTTTTGTTTATACGTACCCTTTTACTCTAGGGTTTAGACCTCTCATTGATCCAGTCATAATTGAATTCAGTCGTTTCTTCAGTATCTGCTTAGGACAAGTTGGTCCGCTTGTATGGCGAGTTGTCGCATGTCTTAGGAGTTTAGCTTCTTTAGCNGAAGAAAATCTTCCCTTCCCTGAGAAGTGGAATCGTGCACGTGAGTATGCTTTAGCTCACATCTATTTACTTTTCCTCGTTCTGACTTGAGATGTTTTACTAACACCGTATCTGTTTCTTCTTCTCTCAGCAATCATGGGTACTATTGAGAATGTCTCCGATATCCGTGATTGGGTAGAAAAATTATTGCCAGTTTCTCCTTTAGAAGAGAGATCTTGGAAGTACTTCGCTGGGAGGTACAGTTGGCATGTAAAGACCCACGGTAAGTGAAGCTTTTGTTCTTGTTTCTTTCCTTACTCGAGCCTCTTCTTTCTCTGTCGCTTAACTTTTTCCTTTTTGATAGGGTTCTCTGCTCGTGGGGTGTCTGCTTTATCTATCCCGAAGATGTCTTTGGCTGAGGCCCAAGAAATTATTGTCGGTTCGTCTTCCTTGAAGAGGAAGATTGGTGAGTCCCGTTCCGTAGAAGAAGAAGAAGAAGAAGAAGAAGAAGAATAAGATGATGAAGAAGAAGAAGAAGAAGAAGAAGAAGAGGAGGGTGCTTTGGTGCACAGGCCACGGAGAAGGCGGGCGGTTTCGGACGATGAGTCTACACCCATGACTTTGCCTTCCGTGTATATGGTTGAGCCCTCTACCTTTGAAGATGTTACACATTCCCCCATTCATAAGTTTGTAGATTACTTGTTCCATGAAGGCTTTGACCTTGCTCCTGATGATGTCCCTTTGGCTGCTGTTTTTCCTGCTTCTTTAAGAGAAACTGTCTCATCTGCTTCTTTGGCTATTAAGGCTTCTATCGTAGCTTTGCCCGTGGCTTCATCAACTCTTCAATCCTTCGTGACTGCTGCTTTGCCCGTGGCTTCTCCAGTTCCTCAACCCTCTGTGCCTATTGTTGCTTCATAGCTGCCTGCTTCCATGACTTCCGCTAGGGAAGTAGGGTCTTCCAGCAGAGAGATGCGGCAGGTGATAATAGAGATTCCAGCTGAGGGGAATCTTTTCAAGAAAACGGGTGAGCCCGAAGTGTGTCTCAAGCCTTTGATAGGTCCCACTGAGAAAGCCAAGCTAGCCAACCATAGTGCTCTTACATGGGCCAATGAAGTTGTGCATACCTCTTTGAAGGTATGATACATACTAACCTCTTTCATTTTCGTATATGAAAATTTTCATATCTAATTGGTTTATTTCTTATAGATTAATCTTATATGCATGGAGCTCATGAAGAGGATCTCAAATACGGATCAGGATACAAAAGAGTTGCAGGCTGATGCTGATAACTGGAAGGCGCAATATGATAGCCTAAGGATTGACATGGATGCCTTAGAAGAGGAAAGGATTACCTTGAAGCGGCAGATGAGGCTCATGGCGGCAGAACTAGAAGTAGAGAAGGCTTTTCCAGTCAGGCTGATAAAGACAAAAGTGTTCTGGAGTCCTCATTTGCTGAGCAGTTGTCTCGTGCCACAGAGGAGATTAGAGACTTAAAAAACTTGTTGGGGTAGAAGGAGGAATACTCAGGTGAGATCGTGCAATCACTCACTCATACTCAAGAGGACCTTCGTAATGCTTTAGATAAAGTTCAAACTCTGGAGGAGTCAATTATGCCGTTAAGGGCCGCCCATGGAGTTACTGAAGCAGAGAATGACGGATTGAGAGTTGAGCTTCAAGTATGGGCAAGGGATTATGAAGATCTTGAATAGGTGGATGTTGTTGATGTGAGCTGGGCGTATATGAATTCTCGCCTTGACACATTGACGGAAATGATCCAAGAGGGTTTCGAGCTTAGTGCTGAAATAGCTAAGACTAAGGAAGCCATGGAGAAGGCTCAACAAGGTCATAACCTCTCTTCACCTGATGGTGAGTTTCCTTCTGCTTGTGCGTCTTAATCCCTAGTTGCTCCCGCTCCTTCTGCCAATGAAGTCAACCCCCCTCCTGAAGAAATTTAAGAAGTTGGTTCACCCCTTTTTTTTTATCTTTGTCTCAATTGGTGGTTACCCCCAGTCTCATCGGGGGTAAATTTGAATCTCTTTAAAGTCCCCAAATGACAACTTAGGGGAACCTCAATGTATAAAAATTCTATACGACTAATTATAAGTTAATACTTAGTTTTTACTTAGCCGTTTTAATATATAAATGCTAGTATGACTTTTGTTTTCTGTTGAGTTTCTGTTGAGTTTCTGTTTCACTCTTTAAGTCTTTTGCATGCTTAATTTTTGAGGTTTTTATTTTTACCTTTGAATTTTTGCATGAGGATGCTAGTAATCACTCGTACCTTTTCATAGTAGGTACGGTGTTTGTGAGCCTTTTTGTAGTAGGCTTCATTTATGAAAGAGTGCCCTTTATGATTGATATGAAGAAGACATCTGAACTTCATGCTAATGCAATAGAGTGATAGTAATTTTACACATGTTTAAGAATGTTTCCAAGGAAAGTTTTTGTTTGAACTTTCACGACATTTTACATGTGTTTGATTATCGTTTAAAACTCATGTTGCAATTTCTTTTTTTAACAGATTTGATATACCCTTGTATTTCGTAACTGTTTTTCATAGGTAACAGTTTTTCGATATTAATACAAGGGAACAACTGTTTTTCACTAGTCACAATTTTTATAAAGATTGGGGTTTCTACCCGCAACTGTTTTTATTGATACCAGTTTTATAATAAGCACGAGGAAAATGCTTTTTCATCCGTAACTATTTTATTTGACAATAGTTTTCTGAACAAATATATGGATTTTGATCTTTCATTCGTAACTGTTTTATTTGATAACAGCTTTTTGAGTAAGTACAAATGATGATGATCTTTTACCCCTAAGTGTTTTTGTTACAACAGTTTTGAATAAGTATACATTTCTTCCTCGTGACTAATATTTCGCCTTTCAGCCTGAACATGTTCGAGGGTTTTCTTGCATTTTTGCATTAGGCTTTGTATTTGGATGACTCTTTTGATCTCTTTCGATTATGCTCGTATCACTTTTCTTGTTGGGTAGATGGGTCTTCAGGCTTGAGCTTTTGACTTTCTGATAGTCTTCTTTGCTTCGTCTTAGCCTTCCATACTGTATAGTCCCCCAAGTGTTTGAGCTTTGAAGAATGAGATCTCGAGCACTTGATTATTCCTTCCTTGTGGTCCTTTTCTTGAAAAGGAAAAATATTCCGGACTCGAAGGTATAGAGTTTTTTACATGATGACTGCTTAACCCTTTAAAACGTCCATTAGAAAGTGTAATCCTAGACCGGGAATTGTGTTATTTCCTCGCATCTTTACAGGTCTAATATCATCATCTGGTGATGGGTTAGCTTTATGCCTATCATCTAAAAAATTTAGTAAAATTTTAAATGTTCAAAATAAAATCGAACGTGTGATACCTGACCGGGGGTATTTCTTTTCCTTATAAGTAATACTTCTTTAGGTGGATGGCATTCCAGCTTGTTGGTAGAACTTTGTCGCCCATAGCTTCCAACTCATAGGCGCCCTTCCCAGCTATGCCTCGGATTTTGTAGGGTCCTTCCCAGTTTGGATTTAGCTTTCCTGCGCCTGCTTCTTTCGTTGATTGAAAGACTTTTTTGAGGACGAAGTCCCCAATCATGAAGTACCTGAGATGAGCTTTACGGTTGTAATAACGCTCTATGATTTGCTTTTGAGCTGCCATTTGTATTAGTGTCGCTTCTCTTCGTGGTTCGAGCAGGTCCACATTGGTCCTTAATTCGTCGTCGTTTGCTTACTCCATGATGTTTTGAACCTTATGCTTGGTTCATCAATCTCCACAGTATCAAGGCTTCTGAGCCATAGACAAGTGCGAACGGAGTTTCTCCCGTGGCTATTTTTGAAGTTGTTCTGTATGCCCATAGTACCGTTGGTAACTCATCAGGCCAGTTTCCTTTGGCTTTATCCATCCGCTTTTTTAGATTGTGATGATGACCTTATTCGTTGACTCAACTTGACCATTAGCCACGGGGTGGTATGGCGTTGAAGTGATCCGCTTGATTTGCCAACTTTCGAAGAATTCTATGATTTGCGAGCCTATGAATTGTGGGCCATTATCGCACACGATCTCCTTTGGTATCCCAAAGCGGCATATTATGTTTCACCATAAGAAGTTTTTAACTTCCTTTTCTCGCACTTGTTTGGACGTTTCTGCCTAACCCATTTTGTAAAATAGTCGGTTAACATAAGCAAAAATCGTACCTGTCCTTTAGTTGTGGGAAGGGGTCCCACTATGTGCATACCCCATTTCATGAAAGGCCAGGGGGATACTATTGGATGCAATAATTCCGATGATCGATGCATTTTATTGGCAAACCTTTGGCACTTGTCGCATTTGGATACGAAGTTCTCGGCTTCTTCTTCCATCTTAGGCCAATAGTATCCAGCTCTGATTAGTGTTTTCACTAAGGATCTCGCCCCTGAGTGATTTCCACAGTGTCCTTCGTGGACTTCTTTCATCACAAATTCTGTTTGGTTAGGTCCGAGGCATTTAGCTAGGGGTCCTCTGAACATCTTGCGATAAAGCGAGGTGCGAATAAGGCAGTACCGTGCAGCTTTGCGGCGAAGTGCTTGAGCTGCTTTCCTGTCTTCAAGTACGGTGCCTTTCTGCAAGAAATTAAGAATTTCATTTCTCCAGTCCCAGGTTAAGTTGTTGAAAGTTACCTCATTCATGTCCTGGTCGATCATTGAGTGGAATAGTTTGACGACAATTGCATTGTCTTTGTTTGTTACTTCCGTGACTGCTGTTAGCTAACGCATCTGCTTCTACATTTTCCTCTCTAGGTATTTGCATTACCTTCCATGTTTTGAATTGTCTTTTTTTTTTTTNATAGTGTCGCCTCTATGCCTTGGCTATATAATCACTCCTCTGCGCCTCACCATGCCCTATATGGAAGCCTCATGTAGAGGATCATGGTGTAGCTTCCGGCAAAGTCTCACGAGGGCATATAATCTCATAGCCGCTTGGGTATCTTTCCAAAGGCATATGGCCTGGGCATACACTATTGGGTTAAACCTTACCTTACTAATCCTATCGAGGCATAAAATAGCCTCACCTACTAACATGCGTGTAAAAAGAAAGAACTAGCTAGAACTAGGTACTGTATGATCATCACAGAGTTTATAACATACTCTGTGATGACATTACATAAAATTATGCTAATGTGATGGTAGAATAAACATATGTAGAAATAACAATGATGCTCAGTCTTCACTAATTTTGTGTAGTCTTCAACTTGTATTCGTTTGTCTTCCTCCTCAACCTTCTTCAAAATATCTTCAAACTTCATGATTTCTTTTTTGAACGATTGGACTTTGTTGACGTAGTTGGAAAAACCTGCTTTTGTTTGGCAACTCTCATTGGGAGTCGCCTTACGTTTGCATCTTCACTCATCCTACCATCCCAACTTTTTTCTCTTTTATGTGTATTTTTTCTTTTGCCGCTATGCATAGGTGATAGATCCCCTTTTCTTGATGCCTCTACCTGGCATTGATTTAAATTGTCTTCTTCCTCGCCCTCTTCATATGTATCTCTGCCCACAATCACTGGTTTTGGCAAGTCTTGAGGAAGTTCTTGAGTTACCAAAGCATTCCCATCCTGTTTACTAACCAACGCTACCTTGTTTCGTTGTTGTGTTATACCTTACACTTTTTCCTTACTTTTACTCACTCGAACAGAGCTTAAAGTAGTAATATTTGTAGATTTAACAGGAGTTGGACTTACCAGTGCATCCAAGAGTTGCCTCTCCTCTAGTGAAATACTTGGAGTGATTGTCACAATTTGCTGCTGCCCAGTTTTTGCTGTTACTGTTGCTGCTCGACCATCATTTACACTTTCTGTATTTTTTGTACTTAATTGTTGCTGCACTGCCTCCATACATGGACTGGTTGGATCACTTAGCTGCTGCCCAGCTCTTAACGTTATTGTCTTTCCTTCACCAGTGAGAATAGCATCTGGACCAAGCTGATTTGTAGAAGTTGTTGCAGTTTGATTCAATCTTCCTGTAGGTGATTTTCTAGGGATAAATACTGGCGCATGGATGTTTAAATTGCTCTTGGGACTCACTGTTGTTGCCCCAACATTTTTTGTCATTGCTGGAGCTTCAAGATCTTCACCTGCACTGTCCAAAGCAGTCTCATGATCAGCTTCTTCAGACGAGTACCCATCAAAACCATCTCCCCAGTCCTCGTCATCATCCTCTTCACGTTGTTCAGCCCAAAACTTA